>LYUA01000036.1:722404-732961 GCA_002093875.1 Calopteryx splendens | reverse complement strand
GGGGGGGGGGGGGGGGGGGGGTTTATGCCACTAGCCATTCCGGCTTGTATGTGTTGTTAGGTTGTCTCGTTCCAGTTTTGATTTTTCAGCTAGCACACGAAGTTGCCTCGTTCCAGAATATATTTAAGATGCAGAAAAGTTTTCGCCTTTGCCAGGGATTGAACCCGCGACCTTTAGATCCAGAGGCGAGCGTGCTACCCCTAGGCCACTTCGCCCCACTGTAATATGTGTGTGTAATGAAGTGTGGCAAAGTATGCGGAAATGAAGAAAGGTTTATTGTAGGAGGTCGTGTTTCCATCAGAAACCTACCCTGACCGGTAGATTACCAAATAATAATTGGTTAACAACGTCACTTTCCAAGTGACTGCACCATCATAGGGTATATCTACTCCGCGTAAATAAGATATATTTGTGTAGACCAGAAAAAATGGTTGATCGTATTAGAGCAGTTCTACCTTCTGAGTACCCCAGCTAATTCTTTTGATTGCCTATTTCATTGCTAATCTATGTGTCAAACGATTGACTAACCATACACAACTATGTAACTATGTGTACCTACGCATTCATTGTAGCACGCAAGGGAAAATATAATATAATGTGGTTTATTATGTATTGCTATTTGGCAAAATCCATCGAGTATAGTTGAGATACAGTTTACGTCCTTTAGCATTATTGAAGAAACTGGCGAGATTAAGGGGCCCGGAAAACGTTGGTTCAGACTAAGCTGCTGTTGCCCGGTAATAGATAGATGAAAAATTCTCCGTTTCATCATTCGATACCTGTAAGTTTTGATTCTGACTAACTTACTTTTCTTTTAAGAGAGAAGATGAAAATTAATGAAGTCTGAAATAACCGTTTCTTTTTTACGGTCCACTGCTCTTCTGCTGACGGTAAAGACTCGCTTTCTGGTCTATGCAGTTTTTCCTCTCTCTCTCTCTCAGCGGGCGTCGGCGGGTGAGTCGCGGGTCGAAGTTGGACATTTCCTCCTCTCCGGGATAGAAAATGGACCGCCATCGATGGTGTGGGAGGACTCGTGTGTGTGTCTTGAGTTTCGCAACCTTGCTGTGGTGCTGTATAGCAGGTGACGGGCCGTCACGGGGCACATCACGACAAGGGTTTCGTTCTTGCGGTCGAGCTACCGCTGTCTTCCGCTTCTGTCCAGTTGCGTGTGGTGGAAATAATGAACAAGCACGTGTGGGTTCATTTCCCCTTTAAAAGCTGACTTCTGATCCGAAGGAAGTAGAAGTTTTTTTTGCGCCCAAAAAATATTTACTTAATCTGTAGCAGTAGGTAGTAATTTTTATTCGGAGAGCCTATAGATACTTAAACGTACGTAATCAACGTGCAGATGGAAGGCGTATTTGAATTGTTTTATAGCCGTATTATTCCATTCTTTAATAGGACTGATAGCTAAAATTCAGCTCAGTACATAACGTAATCTGTGTTCACCAGTCCGCTATGAATTTGTTTTCACGATATTCGTAATAATAAATGGAAAGGACTTTCGTGTCGTAGTGAAATTTAATTTTTCAATAGGAAAAGCGGCATTCAAAATAATAGCCAGGTTAAACGCAGTTCTGAGCCCTAGTCTTCACTGTTGTTTAGTACCTTTCGCTTCATCGGTTCCTGACTTTCAGCGTGGTCAAACGATTTTATGAAGAGCAACGCTGCAGTGGATACCGTAATAGAATCAACCGCAGTGAAATTACCACAAAGATTTCTCAAAATCGTTTTGACCGTCCGCGGATGAAAGTTTTGAGATCGTGGCTCTCAAATGAACGCGTGCGCACCTACGCACGATAGATTTCTCGTTTGTTCATCATTGACCAAGAGCGCCATCCAATGAATGCCTCGTCGTAGAACTCGGAAGCGTTTCAAGCGCATATTTCTCACTAATTCATAACTCCACGAGGACCCAAGGCATTCGGGATCATCAATTAGAGATGCTGATGCGGAAAAATGGTCCTGAGCATGCGTACGAATTGATATTCTTTCTTAATTTTTTGCCGTGCATACGATAATACTTTCAGTTGAAAGTATTGGTTTCAGATGTGAGTTTTGTTGAAAGGAAATTTTCTTGGATTCGTTACGAGAGAATTTTCTAGGCTCCAGTGCATCAGTGAAAGAGTAGTGACCCAGGAAGAAGAATTTCATAGCACGGAATAATCAGGCATATCCGACCACTGTTCTGCCTATAGTTTAAAGCACGTGGATTATTCGCCAACGACAACTTTATGATTAGAGTATTTTTAAAATTAAAAAATTTCCGCGAGAGGTGATATTTGGTGCCTCGGCTACTGAGTTTCCATTCCCCACCGCTAGCACGTATCCGTAAAAACTCTCTCACGACGATGTGCCGCAGGCGGGACTCGAATTTAAGTTTCTGGTTCGACTTAGTAACGCTACTCACTCGGCTAACTGGGTCGACGCCCATAACACGTTTAAATGTGCACGGGAACCTTATGACGCCGAATGGGGGTGGAACACGAATTCGCGGATGTGGTCTTACCATGTTTTAATCGGAGTCCTGGCATAGTTTTAGCAATGTTAAATTATGTTTATCTAAATCTAAAGGCAATCTTATTTGGCCCCAGATCGTTATTTTTCGCGTCACACCAGTTTATTCACTACCATGGACTTAATACAGATTTATTTCTGCGATTCAAGCTTGCGTCCGTTAGTTTTTTCCCGTTAATATGTAACCATATGGATATGTGTGTACGTGTGATGGAGCGTTTGTGCGAGTTCCCATGCGCATGTGTGTGAAAGGGTTATGAAGGAAAAAAATGGCGCGTTGATTTCGTACTGTGGGTTTCGTCCATGCATTAATTAAGCCTTCAGAATATCAAAAAAATATTTTTCCATGGCGATAGCGATCAGAAACAACCCTTCTAAGTCTGAGGGGTAGACGTTCTTGAGAAATCTTATGTTCCAGTGATGCGAACGTGAAAGAGTTCATTCTTGAGGCATCAAAAGGTTGCTGCTGAAATAAACTTGCTATAAACAAAATATACCACGGAGTAGACAATTTTGAATCGCTTGAAATGTAATTGGGTTGGCGCACGTTGTGTTAGCGAGGCGTTATCCGTTAGCCGCTGTCCACAAAGTGCATGTTGACCGCTTGAATGTTTTCGAGGACGCCAGTGGTCACTTATTCAATGGCTCTTGGATATTTTGAATTGATGGTCACCTCGATTAGTCACAACAAATTTAATATTAGTGATTCGTTTAGGCCCCGTATGTTGGACGTGTAACTGAATATTGACACTTTCATACATTACCCATTTATGGTTGCGGAAAAGGTGAGATTCATTGTTCAAGAACGATATGTCCCATGCTCTAATTACTCTTATGTTGACGTGCCCTAAAACAAACCTCCCATTTATGTATCCATCATCCGCTTCATGGTGGGGACGTGATTGCCGAGTGGGTAGAGCCCATTGCCCAGTGGGGCTACTGTTCGATTCTGGGTGATGCCTCTGGGCACCTTCAGCTTCACCCAAGCTGTTGGATTTTTCTGGTAATAGGTCTTCCTGGGAAGCCACAGGCGGAAGAACATGCCCCCCTTACCCTGATGTGTGGATATTTCACACCGTTAGCTTAGTAATCGGAGACCTCTACACCCTCACCTACCAAACCAACCTTCGGATTGAATTCTCTGGTTGTCCCACTTCATGCTGATGTTTCCTCATCCTTTTATCTTCTATCGGAGGTGATCTCATGAGATATCATATGCTGGCATTCCTCCTCAAGTTCCACCTATGTCGTCTAACCCTGCAAGCCACCATTGAGGCGTTTCATTGGACGAAACTTCTTATAGTGATTACGAATTGTGCATGGGAAAAAAATTCTTAGCAGATTTCCTCCATCTTCTAGCCTACTCTCTTTGGTTTCCTCTATCAATGTGGTACAAGTTCATGATGATTCATTCGGTATCAGAACGATTTGTGTTGATTGATGGAGATTTGGATTAAATATGGGGAAAGGTTTTCCGTTTCGTGAAAACATGCCTCGAAAGGACATACATCTTCACAAAAACCTCACTGGAAACCATGGGTGGGACCCCTTTGTGACTTGGAAGATTCAATACCGTATGATAACTCAATACCTAATTTTGAATCGTGCGATTTTACTTACGACGGCGAAGGTATAATCCAAGCCCCGTTTTCAGTCGTCAGTTCATGCAATAGTGACGGAATGAGAGAGCTGTACTGTGGAACAGATAAATTCAGGGATTCGTTTTCCCCTCACCCAATCGACGGCCGTAAACCTAAGAGGGGGAATACCAAGAAAACCATGCATATCTCCCATTTACAGACTTCGTCCCCTAGATTTTCATGGATGGCGCTCTAAACAACCCCCTGCGACAGGCCCTAGCGAGCGATGGCTCGAGGGATATTGTGTTGCGTTTCCTCGCGTGCAGGTAATCTTCGTGCGTCTACTAGTTCCCCATCCGAAGTCGTCTTCTTGACGGCAGTGAGTCGCATTTACGATGAGTTGTCTCTGATGCGAAATATCTCCCCCCTTCTGGTTTATCGGTTGACCCCAGGGTGTTTCACCGTCCCCCGAGCCCTTCCCCCCGTGATGATGGCTCTTTCCCGTAAAGGAAAGTGTTTTAATTTCCTCTGCGCAACACCATCCACCATCCCCCGGGAGAGGGGGTTCCTTCCTCTCCCCCCCCCCTCCTAGGCGACGCGTACACGATTTTCTCGAGTGAGCTCGATTGTTGTTTTGGGTAATGATGGGGTCCAGGCGAAGAGGGATTCGCAATCCTTGCGATTTCGAAATTCTTTTGTTTCCTCGAACGTTTGATGGGCCAAGTGACCGTCCGTGCGGTTCGTGAGGAAATATCGGCCTCGTTGTAGAGGGGATGGAGGGGCTTTCGTTCGATGAGACGTGGCTTCCATCATCCGCCTGCCACTGTGATTTGATTTTGGTTATTGTTTGAGGCTGACGACGAATGGTGAATTCAGCCTTCTGTAGTATGTGAAAATTCCATTAGTTGTGTCTTTTTAGGCGCGAATTGGAGTGCACAATGGCACAAACTGATCATGTGCACACCTTGGCGATTAACATTTTTCCTGAGGTGTTTGATGGGTGGTGTACTAATTTATTATCGTTCAATGAGGTGGAGGATGTGCGATGTACTTGTATTATGGTTTTCCGTACTCTTATTACATCCGGATATATAAATAATGTGAGTATAACTTGCTGGACGTAAAAGCCTATTGACCTTCCAGTAGTGCCTAGCAGAAGAGAGCCAGCGCCATGAAATTTCAGTATGTAAGGACACAGGTCAATGGGAATAATGATTGTGTTAAGTGTATTTCGTGGATATTAATAATATTTACGGGTGTAATAATATTTACGGGTGTTACACCCTCTTTCGGTTATTGAAATATATAAAACTATTCATGACGAGCGTGCAATGTTGGAACCCAATATAAAATAAACTTCATAGAATCAGGTGTGTCTTCGTGGAAATTATGCATGTGCTCATGATTACGCTAAAGTGTAGTGGAACTCGTCGTTCCACGTACCTCCAATAAAATTGTGGAAACAACAAAGTTGTTTTCTTCGTTATGGACAATATAAAATGCTAATATATCAATATAGAACGTTTTACTCAAATTTAATGCAGATACAAATTAGAGCGGAATTATGTATATAAATATATGTAATGCACTGGATGCATGCTATGGATGAAAATTGATAAGAAATATTTGGTTATACAGTTCGGTATTAGTGATTGGAAAAGTTTATTTTTAAAGGATGATGTTGAATGTGAAAATATATCAATTTTATGGGAGAGGAAGTTGTGATCATAGCACGATCGACGGTAGGAAGCCAGAACAAATATACGTGGTGAATACGGAATATTGAACAGTTGGAGGTACTTAATGGTTTTAACATTCACTCTATGTTTAACTTTTTTCCAAAGTCAGAACAGTTATTCTCACCGTGGGAACGGCGATGAAGAAAAATAATGCCACCTTGACTTCTTAAATCAAGTGGGAATACATCAAGTTGCAATCTAATAATGTATGCAATCTGATATTCTTCATTACTGCCTACAAGTCCAAGTCCATTTTATATGCAACAGCTCTCCAAGCCATTCTCTCTCGGTCAATCTGCTCATCACTTCACATTAATTCCTTGCTTTCATGTCTCTTATCACTTTCTTCTCGTGTTTCAGTGATCATTATTTCCTTACTCGGTAGCTTGTATTACGGCTTTCAGCCAACTTTTGCACTTCAGAATGCTTTAGTTTAAATTTCCCTCTTCTCCTCATCAGCATGTTCCTAATGCTTTTTTCATTTTTTTGCAATTTCATCCTGTCGTCAAAGACTTCGTCATTAGTCACTCGGAACATTCATTTTATTTTCCTCATTCTTATGTAGTATCACATTTCTTTCACTTCCAATCCTATTCTCCCTGCTACTGCTGTCGTGGCTGATATTTTTATTTCCATTTTCGTCAGTTATGATGAGTGCATTTTATGCCTGTACCTTGAGCCACTTGGCATCTGGGGAGAACAAAAACCGAAGCTCGCGAGGTTCTCCCGAACTTTTGTGATGCACTCCTCAAAATCGGTACGTATTGCGTGGGAATCGGAGGTCTTTTTGCACTGCGTTCCGCAGAGTTGACCATTCAGTAGGACATTTGGTTACCGGGTCGTGTTCGCAAACTTTATTTCATTTGCGATCCTTAAAAGGGAATTTCGGTTCGCTCGAGGTGTTCCAAACAACAGACGAGCCTTCCATCTCTGCGTCAACAGACGTTAATTGTGTGTAAATATACCATCCCGTTGAGAGCTCCGCACCCGTGACCGCCAGTTTAACTCGACCTTGAGGCGAGGACTGCACCAGAATGCAAGGTCATTGATCTTTTGAAAGGGGCATTGGCTCTTTAAATGGGTGTCGGAAAAGTTCACATCTATTCATCATTGCCGAACCAGAGGATAACAAATAACACAAAATAGAATGGAGTAGTAGCTTCTGCGTTGGATCCTTTTTCGTTAATGTTATTTTAAGTTGCATTAGCAATACGTATGCATCGAATTACTATGTTGTTCCTCTACTTCAACATCTATGACCTTCGAGCCACCTAACGGTGTACGGCTAGGATCGGAAGTATCAGCGGTAAGAAATGGGAAAGGGCTCATATTCTGAATTCGCAACTTTTGATTTGTTATAAACTACTCTTTCCGGAGAAACTATTATTTTTTTAAATTATTATTAATGGTAATCTACCGGTTGAGGTTCCAAAGACTACCTGTGTCCCCTACAGTAACACCTTCATTTCTGCGTACTTTCTGCTACCCTTAATTCCATTCAACATGCCTGATCTTTTCCTCCCTCTCCCTCGCTTTCCGAACATTCTATCCTCTTATCAACTGTTGAGCGAAACTGTTGTCGCCACCAGACGTATGACGCGACAGAGCACCGGAAACCTTTCAGCACCATATCGCTCTAATCCACACTGCCCTTCCATCTCACCTCGCACAAGCCTAGCGTATCAATTTTTCCTTGCTCCATTTCTTGTTTGATGTTTTCTGATCTTCTTAACCTTCTAGCCGGGCCCCGTAGTTGCCAGGACTCACTGTCGTATTGTTGTCCATCATATTCCCTTGGGTAGAAAAATTGAGGCGGTTTCCCGTTGCCTTCCTCAGTAATGTTGTTCTTGATATTCCGCAAACCTTACTAATTTGATAAGTTCCCCACGTGCTTTTACTCCTACCTCTAGTTCTTTCCACGCCTCCCTTACCATTTCCTCTACTTACACCGGCGATAACGAAAAATCCGGAGAAAATTGGTCCCCAAATACATCAGTTCCGTTATTTATTTCCATGATTTTACATTAGGGCTACTATGAGTTAAGCTACGCATTATATTGTTTGAGTGCTGATTGAAGCGAACTCACTCTAGTTGTGAAGCCATTCCTTTTTTTGGGACCCACCCTACTCCCTGACTTTGATGGGGAACGGTTTCGCCACCTGTTCCAGAGGTGTCTTCGGGCCGAACTGAGAGACTTCCTGTCACTTCGGCCTGAAGACGCCATCGGGAGAGGTGGCGAAATATTGCCAATCAGAGTCAACGACGCGGTGAATCCTGGAAGAAGAATTCTTTCATCTTCATCACCCAGAAAAAAGCCTGCAGAATAATTTCAACCGCTCTAAAATGTTTCCAATGATTTGAAATCGTTTGTTACGTGATGGTACCTCTCCCGAGCGTGAAAGAATTTTGGAGACACTTTTAATTATAGATCAGTCTTAATCAATCGAGCCTCTCTATTTGACAAATACTAATCCAATTTAGTTTTAATTTTATAAGGACTCCATTCGGAAACGGGAGTGTTTCAATATTGAGTGGCCAGGGAGAAGATTATGTTGCATGATGTAAGTTTGGTCGTATTTTATGTATCAGAGATGCAGAACATCGCTGACTTATTCCCGCGCCCTGCGGGCTCGTGAAATGCTTTTGCCTTTCAGTGCAATCTAAGTATATGATATTCGATCACGCGAAAATGATCGTGGATTCGAAAGTAACTTTCTTATGCACTTACAAGACAAATTGGAAAAAAAAGTTGACAGGCCCGTAAAAGTGAACGCGATGTTCATCGGACAAACTGTGTCAGCAGAATGTGGCCCGGCCAGGCAAGAGGGGCACACTGTTAGCTAATATTAGAGGAACTTTCTTAAATTTTACTATTATAAATGCCATTTTGTGATATATCTGATAAAGGTTTTTTTTGTAGAGTGACTTACCGTCTTATTCTCCTTAACATCAATGTTTCCGATGAAAAGTTCTTTCTTCTCTTTGTGATTCCTTCCGCCCCTATAAATGTGAAATTGCACACCCTTCCCCCCTTTTCCTTCTCCCTTTTCTTGATTTTCGCCGGGAAGCGAGTATTCTTAAAGTTAATTGGCCCACTAATCGTGCTTCCGATTTTTCGTGAGAAGAGGACCTTGCGCTTTCAAGCTTTTCATCTGTTTTGATTGTCGCCACACGTCCCAAGGATTTTGAGGTTTGGGAGAGTGGAGGACTTCGAGTCTCTTCCACCGTTCCATACTCTCGAAGCAGGCCACTCATGTTGAAGGTTGAAAGTGCGACTTGTTCCTCGATGTTTTCTTATGCTTGGTTAGGTCCTCTGCTAAAAAAACCTCACTTCAAGAGGCCCGGGCGACCTCGAGGAAATTCAACCCTCCAGTCGCCGTGCTGGACCTCCGAACCGGAATCTATACGCTAGGCCGTATTGGAGTCATTGGTTCATATTCTTCAGATGCGTCTCATGTTAGAATTACAGTGAAGGTTTTAGAGCTCCCACTTAGAGTTTAAGTGTTGATATGTTCTTAAATAATTTTCTATTATTTTTGCTCTTTTGGGAATTATTTTAGGCCATTTTGGTACCAGTAGGTACCGAGAAATACCATAGTTTTCTTGCCCTAGGTACGAACCACTGAAGTACTTTATAATGCCAATGAATACCATACATTGGTACGGTTACCTAGGTACTGAGAATTTCCTAGGGCTCTTTCCCTGGCTACCCAATCCCTTGGATTTCGCTTTACTAACATTTCTCATCTGCATGTTGTATTTAGTTGATTAAAATGGGTATTATAAAGTTTATGCTAAGAATTAGACCTCTAAATTTTTCTCTGGCTTGTTCTAAAAAATGATTCCGCTTATGCGCTTAATGGATTGGATGAAATTTTCTAGAAAAATCTTTCGTTCGAAATTTCAAAAATTTCGTTCTCAGCACCTGTATTGCCAATTATTTCATTTACCATTGCCGATGGTATGCTTAATATTTTGCCCTTTATTCCCCATGTCGATTTTTTATGTTTTTAATATTTGAAGTTATTTTATTAAGCAGTGGTCACGCATCGTTTGTCATTATAATTCTATTTCTTCTCAAATGGGTTTATCAGCGACACCGTAGTTCCGAATCTGGGATTAAATTGTTTCGCAGTGATAAAAATGGGAGTTGTTTTAATTAATTATACAGAAACAAAAAGTACCCCATAGATTAAATAAGAATATTTATTCTTATTTAATCTATGAAGTACCCAAATAGTTGTTAAGACGCTTCATAACTGTATTCCATCGTGGCACTGGAGAAGTTATTTTTGTTTAACCCCATTTCTTGAGATCGCTCTCTATGTCTGCCTGAAGAGGGTAGTAGTCTAGTGGGCGGGGGCTTCTTACCCGTGGGCCCCAGGTTCAAATCCTGGGTGGTGCTTTTGGACAATCCTATCTAAAAAACCACAAGCGCTGCCTTTTTCAGGCCACAAGAACTTCGTGGAAAATAGTTGTAAAGGGAACCCTGCCCCCCTCCCTTCCATACCCTGAATCTGTAAATTTCACGCGCTTTGCGGATTATACCCTCACCTATCAGAAACCAACCTTCGGGTTGATTACTGTGTATGAATGGGTATGTCTACCTTCATCTCATGTGGTATCAGATGTTGGAAACTGACTGTGTTAATGGTAAATACCACTTCATCGGGAGAGCATTTAAAATACCCCATTGGACGTTACATTTCGTGAATGTTCG
>LYUA01000036.1:616707-627892 GCA_002093875.1 Calopteryx splendens | reverse complement strand
AGCGTAGGTTGGAGGCTTTTGAGATTTGGGTGTGGAGAAGGATGGAAAAAAGTGTAATGGTAGGAAAGGAAAACGATCAAAAAAGTTTTGGGACTGGCAAGGGAAGAGAGAAGGCTATTCGGAGAAAACTAAAGAAGGCAGGAAATGTGGATGCAGTGGCCATTACGAAGGAGGAAATGGATTGTTGAAGAATGCGATAGAGGGTAAAACGTTGGGTAGGACAGGTTTAAGGAGGAAAATATTAGGCATTATGGATGGGATGAAGGGTCGAAAGGGTATGCGGAGATCAAGGAAAGGTTATTGTAGCGGGTGTCTATCAGAAGCCTTCCTTAATCGGTAGATTGCTATTAATCTTACTTTGATACAAAGAGGCTAAGGCAATTTCAGTAAACTATTCATTTCACCGTTGTTCACAGAAATGCTAAAAGTACATGAAAATGATATATAACTAGATGGAATAGCGTTTTATAACAGGTAATGATACTCATTAGCTTATCTTATTCACGGTAGAATTTAATTATTATTTATTTTAATTTTAAAAATCTTTTTCCAATGTTAGTTTAGGAAGAAACCTAGGGATAGATATTATAACTCGAGGGTAAAATTGAACAAGGGCCTATCGGGAAGCGTAAAATAACCTTCGAAAGCTTTATCAAATAACCTACGACAAAAGCAATGGTTACTTACGAGGATGCTCTGCTTTTTAAGATTGATCCTAGGAATTTGCGTGCATGTAACTTTTGTGATTTAACAGAGGTTTATAAGTACAGAACCTTGAGGGTAAATTGATATTTAAAATTGGACAACGGCTAATCCGGATGATCGGACCATGCAGATATAAAGCGTGCTCCTTCTCATCCAGCTCCTGCGCATCCATGAAAAAAACTAGACTAACTAAGACATCATTGGATTAAAATAAATAATAAACTATGTTCCTTCATGAATGCTGTCAATATTTTTTAATTGTTTCACTAAATCCTTTTATTAAGTATTTTAGTTGGTCCTTTTGGATTCATTCTTGCAGCTCTCCTGTTTTTCAGTTGGCAGGTTTTGAAATTTACGTCATCCAAGTGACCATCTGCGAATGAAAAGTAGCTAGACAGGCGCTCGCCTTGAATATTACCTCGAAGAAGGGTTGAGGGAGATTTATGTGCGTAAAAAGAAACCAACATAAATGCCACTACCAATTGTCACCAAGGGCCGACTAGTTGTGAAGTACTTTATGTTAACATTTAAACCGAGAATCATGACAGTGATAAGTTTATACAAAGGTTTATACAAGTTCATAAGTTTATACAGTAAATATTAATTAGTGGTTTAGTATGAAAACGAAAATTATTTGAAAGACTGGGCATAAGCTTTATGCTCTGTATGGGAAGAGAATATTATTAGGACCTAGTTACTTTATTATACCTAGATACTACGGCTTTAGATAGATGATCTATTTATTTCGGTTAAACGGCTGCATTTATTTACAAAACGTTAATGAATACATTTAACCAAGATATGCCATATTAAGTTTCAAACTTCATTTAAACTTTAATTTTTAGAGGACAACTACGCGGCAGACAATGAAAATAGATATTTATCGCCAAGCCATGACGAATCGCTCACATGAAACAACCATAACGCATGAGAATTCGAAACAGAAACCCACCTTAAAAGTTTTCCGACGGATTTCCAAAATTTGGCCATATAGCCAATAGATAAATATGATAGGCAATGATGCAGATGAATTTTATAGCCAATAAAAAGATTTTAATCCTCCTATTTGTATCAAAATTTTTTGTACTGATTATAGGAATTATCTCTTTATCACCCACAGCCAATAGCTCACGCCTCTTCCTTCAAGGATAGGCAACAGCCAAATGCTGGAAAAGAAAAAAAACAAATATAGGACATACTTCAAATTTATAGATACAGTTTCTCCTTCAATTAATCTGCATGCGTGGAAGTAAAAAAAGATTTATTACTTATCTTAATTTACAATCTTTATTTGAAAAATTTGATTCAACAACGCTCCATTAGGACCGTACAGCTAAATTAACAACAATTGTCGAGGAAAGAGATTTACCCCACTCGAACTATGCAGTTTGGAGTCGATAAAACACATAAGTCAGGAGAGTGGTTTACTAGGGACACCATCGGGTGAGAATGAAAGAAAATCTGTAAAATAATTTTACTCCTTTAGAGAAATTGCTTTACAATGACCTCTGGAGGACGACTTAATGAAATATAAATGAGAGTTGTAGGTATGAGCCCACATATAAAAATGATAGAAGATGAGGAAGGCTCCCAGAACGGAATAAATCTTGGAGAAATTGCACCGAGATAAAACTTAGGGCCTAGATTCCTAGGAAAAAACATTAACTACGCAAGCGCTAGATCATCTTCATGGAGGTAAAGAAGCGGAGGGCTTCGATAAGAGAAAGATAATAGCAATACCAAAAAAACGAGAAATATGGGGAGCACCCCATTTGGAAAATCCTTGAGGTTTCTCTGTTGGGAGGTCCAGTCTGACCTCTGAGGGGGGGCGGGAGCAGGCTCCCCCTGGCCTCCCCTAGTTACACCAATGGGAGAACCGACCCTCGAGTCAAGTGTTCAAAATAATAACAGAAATAATCACCCCATGGGAAGAATGAAAAATTGAAGACAGACTGTTGGAAAAATAATCCGGATTCATTGAGAACAGAGAGACGGCGGAGGCGATCCACTTCGTACGGACGACATTAGAAAATACACGTAAAAGTTTGGAGTTCGGGCGAAACAAGATGTTCAACTCGCTGGAAAACATGGTGGAATGGATTACAATAACAGATAAACTATACCAGAACCAAGTAGCCACAATACGAATGGAATGGAAGAAATATAAAGTGAAAAAAATGAACAAGTCAGGCAAGTGAGTGCAAAGGATGCACTCTCCCGAGAACTTTCCAGCATATACCTACTTGGAAGAAGGAATGATAATCACAGGAATAAGGGGGAATGGGGAAGAAATCAACATGCTCCGTTTCTCAGATGCAATCGCGGATAATGCATACGAACAAGAGGCCATGAACGCATACTTACAACACAATGGAACTAGTACATACTCCAAAAAACTAAATGCAGATTAAGTGGAAGAAAAAAGCAGAAGACAGATGATATAAAAATAGGAGAGGAATTGTGGCTAGTGAAATCTTTAACGTACCTCAGAACCAATATGATATGAGCAATTCGCACTACAAGGAAATCAATAGGATAAGGCGGCGTGCATGAAAAAGATTAAAATTAAATGCAAAAATAGCCACGAAGAAGATAGCAATGCGTGAAAACATTCGTGTGTAGTGTGGTATTCCAAGGATCAGAGATAAGGACCATTGGAAATGTAGACCAGAGAACACAACAGCTGGAGCTGGATGCTGAATATTTAATTTCGATTGTATATAGGATTATTATAAAGCTGAATAGTTCCAAAGTATTACATCATCTTCAGGTACAGAATGCGTACAAGTTATATAGCGTTATCGGTATAATACCCACTTCCTTTCTCTAGATATAATCATGTAAAAGACGGCACTTTTACACATTCTAAACCCTAAGATGATGTGGCACATAGAAACCTGGTTGTAAATAATTACCTTAAATAGTAGAAAGTTGCTAATAATTTCAGTAATTATTATGTTCCGATTCCACCAAATCACGAAAAACTGCGCAATCCATGAATATGGGAGAAGTCCTTTCGCAGTGCTGCGACGCCCGAAGACCCAGGATTTCCTTTTTCCAATTGCCTTTGACTTCTGATCTGAATGTGTCCTGCAACAGAAATGAAACGTTATTACCACAACTATGGACCGACGTAGAAGAATAACCAGAAAACCTTGATCCTTAGAGTATATTCATTACCTATGCAACCTGCAAGCGAAAAAGGACTTTGCGCAAGTTAATTTAATCTGAATTTCGTTATCATCTAAAATTAATTCATAATGACATTGGAAGCGATTTATTAGTTTATTACAGTGGTGAAAATATCTAAGCCCATATTACTGCATGGGTTCAACGTATGATCTTGTTACTTTGCATACGTTACACAACACTGTGTCCTAATGAACAGTCATCTTCAGTTTACGTCATGATTTACTTCGAGAGCAATCGCCATCATAGGGAATCGAATGTGGATCTTAGATGAGGAAAACCAATAATGTATCCACCATTTCTCAATGCTTCCATTCCAATAAGATGATCAATTATTGGTGAAAGAGTAATATTTAATTTAGCAAAACCAGGTAATCAATGTCAGAGATTCACTTAACTGCCACAGAGATAAAGCATAAAGGATGTTATCATATACGTCGGATACATAATAAACACAAATAGCTGATCTCTAGAATTCTAAGGTCTTAGGCACTACGTTCTTTCCCATCGTAAAAATAAATTTCTATAAATATTTTTCAAAGATCTTTACCTCCACGTAGTATGCGGTGTACGAACCAAGAATCTCGTATTGTGTTAGCAATGGTTTTTAATGCTAGGCTAAATCTTCCCACATCCAGAGCAGCTCTTCTAGTCTCCAAGAATTTTGCTAGGTCGAAGAAGTAGTAACACCAGGGTAATTCCAGATAAGATGTATTACTACGGTATTAACTTCAAGTATGAAAAATCGCGACAAGGGTTGTTACTTAGGTAAAGAATCCATGTTGAGTCCAGTTGAGGTAAATTCCCGATAGCCAAGGCAATACCTGGAAGCCATGAGACGTTGATTACTCGGAAATAGAAATAACACATTTATGCAACCAACATCGTTACAATGAAAATTTATAGGCCTAATAACGGCTCAATATAGTAGCCCGGGTGGAAGTTGAATTCACACCCTGAGCTTACCCAAAGAGCACCTTAACTAAAGAATACACACATTAATTCATATTTATATTAATAAAAGTTGAAATATTAAATAAGCTCCAACCAGAAAAAAAGCATTAGTAGAGTCTCGTCTTTATCTGATCACAAGTTGCTTCTGGAAGATCTTGCACAAGGTGAAATATACGGAAAATATATTCTGCATTTTGTAATCACTTCGGTGATCTTTTGTGTCGAACTCCAGCTGAACGGGAAACCTGAAAAAATTGCAAGAGATTCAAAAGTTATATCATTCAATTCTAGTTAATATCTTACATCCACCACTTCCTAAGAAGTGGTTCAACTAGGACCATTAGTAAAACCTTCTGTTTTCAGGGTCTCCGACGCGTCGTTCCGTCTTGAAGGTAATGTTTCGCCGGTTCTCCTGCAGGATTTTTCGGACCTTCTTCGAGTCAACTTCAGACCCGAAGAAGCCCTGAAGGAGAGTGGGTGACATGTTGTACTCGTGATTGAACGATACGGTGGAAACCTTGAAAACAGAAAGATTTCATTAGCGTAAGATCCACGGAAGGCTTACTCAAAACTCCAGGTAAATAAGTATTTAATACCACCTTAATTCGTTCTCATTGAGGGAAATTTCTTTCAACAGCGGCACGAAACAAATTATTACCAACGAAGGATAATTCAAAATTCGTCAGTGTAATTTGCTGTCAAGGAAATGAAATTGTTAGGATATCCTTTTCTTCAGGAAACATTCCTAAAGCTGAGATTCAAGAGAATTTTTAGGATTCATTTTCATGGATTTCCAATTATCGTTTTTTATGCGTTTTGTTAAGTGATTAACTTTTCTAAAGGGAAGTCACTGTCCGCCAACCTTGTTTAACAAAAGAAGTTCACCGCGAACGCATACATAAATTGAACTACTCATAGAAAAAGTGCTTCAACACGTTCCGGGAAACATAAATTTACGAAAGTGACAGACTACTTCTATGGATTTTGGCACTCCCTTCCTATAAAAGGGTCAAACTCCATAATGACAGAAGTGCAGTACTTTTAGACTATCGTCATGCCCTCAATGAGTATCATCTAGAACAAATTATACGTTTTCAATGAAGGTAGGAGAAAAGGAGAAGTTTGCGATCAGCCTTTCAATTCCCCTTACGATTATATTGTGCGACGCTTATAATTCACTCCGGATGGTGAATTTCAATCGAAATATCATCTACAAAATCGAAACACCTTCAGGGGAATAGAAATTTAAAAAAGGCTAACATTCCGGAAATTTTAATGAAAGGCTATTCTTCAAAACTGCCGATGGAATCGTATAAAATGCAACGTGAGGATGGTTTCGGCTTGTTATTTTCGAAGTTATTTGGAATTCCATCAATGGCATCATAAATATGAGTCAATCAATGCCCCACCAACCTCCCACTGACTACAAACTTTACGTGCGCTCTCCATAACCCCTAGAGATGTATGTATGTGGCAGGGGGAATGATAATTTCTCCTATTACGCTCACCCATGCCAGCTCCAGATAAATTGAAGTGAAGGAGCCAGACGAAAGGCAGTCCGCATAGTGCCTTTACATCAGTGAGGCGGCAGCAAAGGTGTCTGGATCTCAGAGTGGTGTCCATTTAAAGTAACGGTATCACGCTAAAAATACTTTTGAAGATATGTACTATATGAAAAATTAAAAGAAATGCTTGGGAATGTACCGTGAAGATAGCGAAAAATAGTGATGAGGGATTGGAACGTAGTGGTAGGCGAAGGGGGAGAATGGAGGGAAGTAGGAGAATGTGGTACAGGAATGGGTAGGTACCCAAGGAAGAGAAAGTAATCGAGTTTTGTAGGAGAAATATAGAAAGCATGTTCAGCTCCTTTTTTTAAAAAACAGGCAGTTTAGACATGGAGAATTTCGGGAGAAACTAGAAGGTATCAGACTATTTCACTATTGCTAGATATGGACTTTGGAAGAGCGTCACCGTCTCTTACACTTCCGTGGGCGGATGCAGATTGGGATCATAATTTAGTTGCTATGAAATGCAAATTTAAATTCGAAAGAATTACTAGGGAAAGGAGATTGTAACGTGAAAAAATTAACAGGAGTAGAAAGGAAGGAAAACCAAGAAACGCTTGCTAAAAAAAATCTAGACAAGGATAAAGGGGAAAGAAGTGTAGAGGAAAGGTGAGCATACCGTAAATATCGGATAAGAGCTCCAGAGGAAACAATAGGAAGGGTAAACACTAAGAGAATAAGAAGCCATGGGTCACATAAGAACATGGAGATTGGAAGAAGAAAGTAAAGAGAAATAAATAATAAACTTAGAAACAAATAGGACCAATGAAGTCATTGAAAAGCGCATTGCGAGGGAATGAAGAAACTTCAGAGGCATGAGAAGTAAAAACTAAAGGGAAAAATAAGAGGAAAATATTTTTAAGGATTTTAATGGTAAAGCTTAGAAATAGAAAAGAAATGTGGCGTATGCGAGGATATCTTAGGTTCAGGGAATACTCTATAGAGATAAAAAGTAAAATAAATTCGAACATGACCGTAAGGATAGTCAATGTCCCCGCTGAATTACTGAAGAGTTACTGGAAAATAGAAAGAAGCTCATTTCTGGACTTATACGTAGTATTTATGAGAAAGTAATTTGACTAGAAAACTTCATTACATCGATCCTGATCCCCATTCCGAAAAAAAATCAAAACGGAAATTTTTAAGGACTTTAGGACGATAAGTTTAACTGCACAAGTAGGAAAGGTATCACTGAGAATCGCCAATAGAAGCTTACATAACTTCCTGTGAACGATCAGTTAGGTTTTAGAATGGAAAGAGGCCATGCAGCCATAAGACCATGCGTAGACAGGAATGTATGAAATAATCAGAATGTCTTTTCTCCTTCGTGGATTTCGAGAAGGCTTTCGACAGAGAAAAGTGGACAAAGCTAATGGAAGTATTGAGAAATATAGCAGCAGACTGGGGCTAGGCGACTTATTCGAAAGCTATGCATGAATCGGAAAGCATGAGTTTAAGGGTAGCGGAAAGAGAATAAGGATGGCAGTGATCGGCAGGTGAGTAAGATAGCATTGTCCGTTAACACAGGTAATGCTGAGGAAATTTTAGGGGTGGCATTGGAAGATTCAGATGGGAAAGAAAGTGGACTGCGAAGGGACTAATTCAGTTACTGTACGTTGGTAGAAGGTGGAGCAATAATAAGTCGGATAGTAATTGTCAAGTGCTTTACAGGGGATATACTAGAAGAATGCGATGAAGATTAACCACAAGGAAATATATTCACTCAATTTCTAAATGAGTCGGGAGCCATTTTAATATTAAAATAGTCAATTTAAGTCATAAAGTCAATTTAAACATTAAAGTAGAATGAAATACTCTAAGAGCAGGCCATACTATCTATCACTATCAAGGTAATATTTTGGAGGAAAATAGTCGTACGAGTAGCGATGTTAAGAGTAGAATAGGGTTCGCGAAAGAAGCCGTTGCAAGAAGATTTGACGACAGGTACCCTAAGTAAGTACATAAATAATAGATTGGTAAAGACGGAGAAGAAATGTGGAGCATGGACCTGTATGGTTCGGACACCTGGACTTCAAGAGGCCGGGGGACTATTGTAGGGTGAGTGCAGGAGTAGGTATGGAGAAGAGTTGACTTTAAGTATGTATTTAGTTGAAGCTTTAACTATGGTGGGAGAAGAAAGGAAGTTGCTGGACGAAATCTGAATTCGAGGCTCCCTTCGGATCGTTCCCTCATTGGGGGAGACGCACGACGGGATCGTACAAGTGCGTCAGGTCACTCTCCTTTTGGAGCTGACAAATTATGGCATTTCGAATATCCTGAAGCTGTAATAGGGAATACGAAAGGGACAAGGAGACAAAAAAAGAGATTTGGTGACGTCGCTCTCATTTACGGCGAAAATATTACAAGGCAAACTATCAAAATTGCACCCCACTACCCCCCAGTGGGCTGTATCCCGGGATACGACGGGCGAGGTTTTGAGTTGAGAGAGGCGAGTGAATATTGTTCGGATAGAAAAATATTGAACGAAGAAGCAGTAATAAGGGGAGGCATGCCGTCCCTGATCTAAAAGTAACTGGCTTCATACGCTCTCCACGTATTTTCATCCTAGGCGACCAACATAGTTTGCCTATGGGTTGCCTTGCCTGGCCCTTATTTGACCTACAATGGAGTGAGCTTTAACGCAGTGGAAAATAACGAACAGCATTATAAAAGCAATAAGTTTCAGTAACACAGCGAACGTTCCCCTAGCAACACCCATAAATTCCTCATCAAACGTCAGGAGACCCAACAGCGGTCAAAGTGTGTACATATTCTATTATAATTGTCACGTTCCTATTATAATCGTGATACCTCTTCGAGCCACCTAATTATTAATAATATATTCATGAAATTCTTGCATTAAAAGGGTAATGACACTCTGCTACCTTCCAGCAAAACAAAATAAATCAATGGTTACTCACAGGTAGGTTATTTGCTTCGAAACACACGCCTCGTAAGCCGGTGCAGCAGCCACCATGGTCTCCTTCGGAATGAGGTTGCAAAACAAATGAAAGTCGCTTCGTGAGGAACCCCCAGAGGTCGCTCCTTGCGTCTCCGGAAGGAGGGCGGAGGGAGGTGGAAGGAGGGGGGGGGTGAGTCAGAAAGTAAGGGAACGGACAAAAGCGCTATCACTATGATTAAGAATCGAATAGGTTAAACGTCACTCAAAGTCTGAGTATTAAGTTCAGGTAGTATTCCCCTTCGACCAGCTATGCGAGGACACTTGGCACTTTGCCCTCACTGCCCTCGAGATGTGAACTGTCGATGTGTTTTCTTTGCACTGACTTTCGATCACAGCATGAATCACGATTTTTCAGAAACGTTTTAATGGCGCTGGGAAACGAGTCACATATTTTCGAAGTATTTCGAACTAAAATGAAAAGAAAAGGTACGCTGTGTGGATAAGAGTTGCGTTAACGCTTTTACTGGAGGCAGGATACTTGGCGCGTGCATCACCGTTATACTGACCAGGACTCCCATGTTCTTTTTACCTGCCAGAACTGAGTTCCACGGCAACTTCACGGGGAAAGGCGAAAATTGAAGACAATGAATCGAGCTGAATATTTCGGTGGCAATAATTTTTGTTAAGTTTTTCAGCAAGGTGCCCATTTGTTAAAACGGTCCCGGAAATGACTCACTTAAATACTATACGACACCCAATTACAATGATTTTTCATCACGACACACGCTTTGAATTTGAAACCGACGGAAAAACATCAATTAATTTAACTGTTTCACAGGAAAAAGGGGAATGCCGCGGCAATAACAGCATACATTCACAGTGGGAGAAGACTTCGCGATCTTAACTTTCAAAAGAAACCATTCGAAAATCGGGGAATCCAGGTTGGAATCATGGTCAAACCCAAGTGAGTCTAAGGAAGAGCGCCTGTGGAATTCAGGAGGGGGGCAGTGACAAGAAGGGAAGGAAGGCGAGGGTATAGAGACTGCGGGAAATGCAATTAGATGGTATAGTGCTGATGCTCGCTTGGCGATGCAAAGTAGAACCGAGGCTCGCTTGGTGTCGACTCGCTCGGCCATTCGCCGCCCGCTTGGATTTTAGGGTCCAAAATTTTCCTGGTTTTGGCCCGACGGGACCTTTGGAGCAGGAGGAATAACTTCGGAGTAGAGTGGAGGGAGCGGGGGAAGAAGGAGAAATGAGGGTGTCTGAAGCCACATACCCATCGGAAGTTAAAACGAAATGTTTATACGCGGGAGGAATCCACTCAAAGGCCGTGACAGAACCAAAATCGAATGAGGAGTTGTAAATAAATTGATAGTAAGTCTTGCAAAAGAAGGAATATGTAAATAAAGGATAAAAAGAGAGAGATTTCTCTCTAGAATTTGCAGGTGCAATAGACCTTATTTTCACGAATACCATTTTGTCTTATTCGAACATTAGATTACCAATGCATAAACACATAAATTAACAACTTCCTCCGCTATAAATTCGTATAAATCTATAGGCGGTGGATTATAGTAATGAAGATTAATGATTCAGGACCTTATGTGTACTTGTTATTATTTTAAAGCATTAAAACAAATAAATGAGTCTATTTCAGAAGAAGAATTCTCTAATTTTTATGTATATTTCCATGTTTTAAATTCACCTACGCAGAGATACAAATCAATTTTTAAACCTAAAAAGGAACAGAGAAAAGGATCCCGTACCTCAGTGATTAAATGTTTTTTCTATTAAACGGGATTAAACATTTTATTTCTTATTTTAGGGCTTTGTTTTTAAATTATGCACAGCTATCGAGGGATCGATATCG
>LYUA01000036.1:550402-564583 GCA_002093875.1 Calopteryx splendens | reverse complement strand
GGACTTTATTCTGGAGTTTCTTAGGACGATCATGATAATTCCTTTTATTTGAAAAAACGCTCATTTCTTGACTATCACATTTCGGATCCCGGTTAAGTACCTCCTACGACCATTTTAGAAGAATTGGTTATCAATGAACTGAGTTATCCCTGAGTTAATGGTTTTTCTTTTCTGATATCGCTTGGTTGGATTTTCAATTTACATGCTCTTTTCTGAAAATTTCCGCAATAATAATTTACTATTGGAAACATCTTAAACGAAATCACCACTCAATGCCACGAATTTACTTATGTCTCGTTGGAGAAATCATCTAAGATAAATTGTGCGACTACGAAACGTTTTCTTCGTATTTAACAGGGAAGCCACTTAACTATCAATCATTTAATATTTGCAGTAACGCTCCTAAGTGTATTTTAAGATCCATAAGTATTTATAACTAACAGGAGTATGTTATATTTGGAAATAAAATAAATGATCCTTGTCATTCCCCAAATGAGAAACTCTCTTATATGTAAAATCTCAAATAAAATAAAATAAATAAATATATTTAAAAATCAATTTAAAACTTGTCTCAGTAATGAACAGTAATGAATAGGAACAAACATTAGCACCTGAGGCACATATTTCGATTTCAGTCTGAAGAATTTTAGAATATGCTGACGCATGACGTGGTAGAAAAATCTTTCAGAATTCACATTGGCTAAGAAAGAGAGGCAAACAATGGCAGGTAATCGTTACAAACTAGAACGCGCATTTTGACAAGGTAATCGCGAGTACCTCCTTACCGATTCGAATGAATAGATATCTAGAATTCATGAAATTACTGATGGGAGGTTGAACTCAAATAGCCAAGATTTAAATTTTCCTTTAAGTCTCAATCGGAAGGAAAAATATTATTTATTTTAACAATACCAAACGGCCCAGGTAATGCTCAAGAAACAAAAGTGATAGATAAAAAAGTATATTACAGGGAAACGTTTGACTCGATAAAAATACAGTGGCTGCACCTTCCGAAGTCTACGTGGCATTGAGTCGTGTTTCCTCATACGCCGATTAATCATTAGCAAACCCTGAACTCCGTCCGGAATCACCGAAAATAAAACCATGGCTCTGATTGAGATTTTCTTAGAAAATTTCCCCGCACCGCCACCCTTTTTTTCTACCAATCACCCTCTCTCTCTGTGTCTTCCCGGCAGACTCCGCGCCACTACGTAGTCACGGATACACCTGATCGCGGTCGGCGCGCCGAGGAGAATTACTCTTACTCATATACCTCCGAGAAACAATCAACATCCTCCTCCAACACCACGCCCTCCTCCTACTCCTCCCCTTACTCCTCCCTCTCCAACCCAAGCCGCAGCAATTACTCCGTGACCAGCGAGAAGGTGTCCCGTGCCTCCGGGGGCCCCGGTGCCACCTCCTACACCCACACCACCGAGAGGAGCTCCCGTTCCTCCGACTACCCGGGGTCCTACCACTCCTCGTACTCCTCCTCCACTTCCGGCAGGCTGCCTCACGGCACCACCTACCGTCATTTCTCCTACAGGGTTTAGATCGGGAGAGAGAGAGAGAGAGGAGGAGGGAGTCTTTTTTTTTTTGGTCGAAGGGATGGATTTTAGTACGAATAATGGCTACCTTTTAACCCCAACACCGAGAGCCTCCCTTCGGACCACCATTCCCCGTACCCTTATCCCATGACCTAGCCCAGCCTTTGGGCTCATCCTGCGCACTCACTATGCGCAATTTAGCACCGCACTTCGCCGCGCACTCGTTTATGCATACTCAACTTGAAAAAATAAAACATAAATCCGTCAATCTCAGACTAGGGATGGGACGAATGCGGCATATTGAACACAGCATTTTCAGAGTTGAGAAAAAATATATACTCGCATTTTCTATCGACGCATCCCATTGTCACTCACTTTTCTCAAGTTTATCACCTTCATGTCTCACAAATAGGTAGGCCAAAAAATTAAAAAAAACATCTATCAGGATTCTTTAAGTACCTACACTTCCTTTTCTACTATCACTCTGGGAAGCGATTTACTGAACCTTCTGCTATAACGGCCGAGAGAATCTAATCATTGATGCCAAATGGAGAGATGGCAAGCTACCGTGCATCCATTTAAGTACTCAGAAATTAACAACTTGCATCCAGGAGCAAAAGTCAAGTCAACGTGATTCAGGCATTTCGTTCAAACCGATAGGGCCTATTCGTCTCATGCCATTAATAGTTGAAAAGAGCGTATATCACTAAATTAGTAATTACATTACACAACGATTTATGCCGCAATAATTAATTATCATAGAGCATATTTCCGCGTAGGTAAACGATTATAGAAATACTATGGTCAAGAAAAACATATCCATAACCATCCAGTGACCACAAGCAGTTCAGAAAACCTATAGAATGTTTGCTTCAGTGCAAATTCCAAAATGCTTCTTAGTGGCCATAGATTTCACTGGTATTTTCTTCCATTAACTTCTCCTGAACTGAAACTATGCATTGATGTGGAATGGCTTCAGTCATACTTTTCTCAAATGTAACCCTTCCTTCACCTCTTGATATTTATTTCTAGACTAAGTTTCGTACCTATTGGTGACCTAATTATAGGTGGTAATTTAGAGCATCATTGTATGTTTATATGCTAGGAGAATAGGTTAAGTCACTAAACCCGTTATATTTCTGGGATTTTGGGTTTCCGGAACGACATTCTCATGTAAATTAACATTCATGTATATTTATTTTCCAAGATGTAATCAACTACTGCTACAATTTTGTTTCGTGGCATAGGAATTTGTTCCGGTACATTCCACCAGAAATAAACATCTGAGTTTAGACTGCTATTATCTTTTCGTTTTAATTTCCGCTAAAAGCTAATAGGATATGTGTATACGCTGTTCTTAAATCTTCGCGACCCGATAATTTATTGAGCTTAGTAAATGATGATGGCAATTTAATCATTTAATTGGATTTCATATTGAGTCCATGATTTAGAAGTCGAGGTCAATGATTGTAGAATCAAGACCCAGACATTTTTCAGTATTGTACGCAAAGCTTTAAATTTTATTTATTCGAGTTTCTAAAATCTAAAAACGAATGTCTTAGTAGCTATCTAACTGTTTGAAATTTGAAGTTATGTCGTGCATAAAGCCTAACAGAAATTAACTCGTAGAGAATCATAACTACTTCACTCGCTCAGATTTTGGAATTTAATAGTTAGTCACTCGTTTTTACTGGCACTAACCACCAATCGTTTGTAAATATTTTTATCGGCAATGCACGCGTGGGCAAGTTATTGCTTGGCTAATCATAAAAGATACGGAAAACTACGTAAAGGAGTTGAAAAAAAAGTACACAATCGGGATATCGCTTCGGGAGCGTGTTTTAAAGAGGTGAAAAAAGTCACTTGCGGATTCATCAGGTAAACATGAAAAAAAATATTAATAGGTACACCAATGACGTCACCACTTCGCCTCGCTCACCGGTAGGAAACCCGAAACCCGCCATTTTGGTGGCCCAATGTCGTCACCCTGCATACTGCGTCATAAGACCCTTAAAAGCATCCCTTAACCCTGTCTTTCATTCACCTCGACTCACTTGTAATGAGAAATAGTTTGATTCCCGAAAGGGTGCGTTCATGCACGTGACTAATTACGTTCTCTCTCTTCTTTTCTTGCTCTCTTCCTTCACTGTCTGCCGGTGGGGGGGGAGGGAGGGATACCTTTTTCCTTCGATTTGAAAAAAAAATTTTTTTTCTTCCACACCTTTTATGTTTTTACCACCCGCGGACCACAAACAAAAACGGCGCGCACTGTTTTAAAACCACCTGCGCCAACGCCTTCCGTTTTTTTTTCTCTTCGGACATCCCCCTTCACCTTTTGAAACTCAAAATGCCCACTGCAACTCACCCGATGACCTCCAATTCCACCGAAATCACACATATGCCATATGGAACACTCGACCTGACCTGAACTTCCATTGCTGCGTGCCGAACTGATGATGGCCCGAGAAGGCAATACCGGTAAGTTTCAACAAGCAAGATCAACGCTGCGCAGCTTATTGCCATAACAAAAAGAAAGTTTGCGTTGCAGCTAGAGCTTTTTTCGATGCATAATTGTGCGTTTGTGTGTGTGTGTGTGTGTGTGTCTGTCTGACTAACTCCCTATAACGCAACTCGCTGATTTCCATTGCGCGTGTGTTAAGCGCTAAAATTTTCCGCGTATGACGCGACGGAGGGATTTCCAATCCGTCTGTTCTCAAGCGCACACGTATTTGTTGGTAGAATGACAGCAAGTTTATAACAGGAACAAAATTTCAAGGGACGTCAGTAGATTTCTCGTGGAATCATCAAAACCATTAGGTCTGCTGCTAACCAGAAGGGAAGCGTGCCTTTGAAATCAATTCATCTTGTCAATTGACCTTCATGTCAGCTTCACCTTTTCGATCACGAACATTATCACCTCAGAATTATATAGCAATCATTTAGAAAAGACCAATGTAAAATTTTGAAAATTCAAATCAGGCTATCATGTTTACAAATCAGAATTTAATCGCCATTACTATGCATGTAATTATTTATAACTATATTCTAAATTGTAATACATATACTTTCATTACAGCCACATTGTAAGTGTAAATAACATGTGACAGTTACATTTTTTATAATGCAACAGAAACACACAGTAAAAAATCTAGTCCTGGTTGCAGAGAAATCAACGAGCTGCCTACCTTTAATCCACTTAATATACTCTAAATCCTATTTTACCTATAACCTTAGAGTTCGACACAGGAGTCAAAATTCCAATTCCATTTTAACTGCATGCTCATTTTGGTTCCTATAATGTAATTCGAACATGCGTATCAGATCAGTAAAATACAAATCGAGAGATCAGACTGTAGACTGTGGAGACAATTTTACACTATAAACACTATTAATTGTTTATTAAATTTTTGCATTAACATAAAAAGAATTACAATTACAACATACATTTTTGACCAGTGATGATAATTGGTTCAATTTTAGAATTCGCATTATATCAATTGCTTGAAATGGCGAGGCGAATACTGTCTAGTCATGCCTACATAATCTGGAATGAGCTACTGCCCAAAATACTTACCTTACGGCACCAATGTGACCTAATATTACTAACCTACTATGTGCTCAGACCATCCAAAGGAGTCTGAAAATATGCTCAAATGTATAACTAGGCGAAAATGTTATGTTGCTAAATCTTTCACACCCAGTCCTGGTCAATCTGTTTCGATATAAGTAACTGTGGCAGCAACCTTCTTTAAAGAGAACTCTCAGGGAACAGAAATAATTGCAAGCTTGTATAGTTTAGCGATTATAATAAGTGAGCTGGAGAACATTCAGCGATCTTAAGAGATTCAAATGTAAATAAATTGCTCGAAGACTTTGTCTATCGTATGCACATCTGCCCTAGAAGAACTGACCATGAGGGAAAAAATAACAAGGTTGTGGACGTTAAATGTAAATTCTTTGGTCAGAAATTTGGTCAAATATAAGTGATTGATTTTTACCAAACACGTACAATCTAAAATTAAATAATAAAAATCCCTTTCCATCTTCATCGATTGAGCGGAAGAAATATATGAATGCGCCATTTCAGCTAACGCTAATATTTTCCCGAAAAATATACAAATTTGCGTTGCGTTTACAACCGTAACCCTTACCGTTTTATTTAAAGCTTTCATATATCAGATTGTACATTTCTTGTCCAGATACAATCCGAAGCACGTCATCAAACTGTGGCAGAAAGTCCGTCTCATCCAATTTAATGCTAATTCTTTGTTTCGTCCAGCATGGATGCCAATATTGGACGAATCGAGGACAAACCCACGTGGCCGTTGAAAACATTTATGGATTAAAATTCATTCGCTACGGTTTGTCAGACATGTAATGGATACGAATCTGATGTGATGCAATTGCGATAGTTGGTCGCCGAATGACCTGGGGGAAACGTTCTCTCAACTGTCCTCGTGTAATCGCTCGATTATGTGCATAACTTGTTTTATAGAAAAGCTTGGTTTGAGGAAAACAAATGTCGAAGACGCAACAGATGCTGCGGGAGCAGGAGGAGGAGGGGGTTGGGCACAGCACTACGGAATTCTTGATTCTTGAAAGATTTATTTTTTTAGGCCACCCTGGCGCGTATTACTGCGCTTATATTTAACTTCCTCAACCTGGCTCGCGTCCAAGAAGCCTTTTCGAAGGCGCAGGATTCACGAGAGCCCTCCAGTCAACGTTCCGAAAGAAGCCTTGATACGCAAAACCGATAGGACTTTCGCAAGCACCCAATGCAGGAATGCACGCTCGAAGCGCAAAAGACAAAAATATTTGGGACCGCCGTACGATGGTGACAGATTTCTCGGAGAAAATTGAAATGGCACCTTTTTTTACTTTGTTACCGTGGTCTCCCCGCTGACCAAAAAAATATGAATAGAGGAAGAATCTAAGGCGTTTTATTTTTTTGGAACTGCGCGAATGGGTAGTCCAAGAATCTAAGGGTAGTAGTGCACGTAGGTTGGAGTCCGGTTTATTTCTACAACATATCATTTGGGGACGATTCCACCCCCGTCTGTCTTCCGACTTGCACCCACGTTAACCACACCCAGCGCACGCCTATGGGTGGTAATACCTATTCATTCGACGCAAGGGGCACGCAGAGTTCTCATTCAGGGCAGAAACTGCCAGACTAAAAGTCACGGGGAGGATGGCTCGCATGAATCACGTGCGAACGTTGACAACCGAATTCAAATAGATGCGGAACAAGTGGTTCAGTCGCGTTCAGGGCTCCTTGGCTGGTTTTCAACCGCTGTCCAGTTAATTGACCCTTAATGAGGCCTAGCGGGAAAATCAGATGATCGACGGGAGAGAAGTTATTTAGAAGCAAGACGTTAAAAGTTTCTTAACCGAGTGGCGAGCCAAAATAAATCCATTTTAACCCATGGAAGTTGCACGCCAAACAAAACATTAAGGCGAGTCAACTGGGAACAAAAAAAATCGCTATTTGCGAGAATACCTTTTTGCACCAAATTTCTTCTCTCTAGATTTTGCTTAACTTCTTATAACAATTAACAGCATTTTTTATAGTCATACGCGAACTAAGTGCCAACAGCTAATGCAGGTGTAATTGAAATATTTTCATGCAACAACTGCTCACTAATCAGAGAAGTGATTATTAATTAATTCGATCAACCGCTTTGCAAACAATTCTCGAACAATTTTTTTGTTTTGACTAACACAGTTCACATGCGCAACCGCAGCCACTAAACTACTTTTAAAACGCACGAAATTAATCAAATTGAAGTTGTAGTCTGTCAATCAAAAATTTAAAAAAAACATAAGATTTTGAATGGCAATGAAATAATTTTTGCATTTCATGCTTAAGAAACTTAATCAAGTAATTCACTCAGCTAATTAATAAGTTTATACAATGAAATACTGCTAGATTCAGACTCACGAAGGTGATGCCAAGAAAACTCAATAAAACTATTAATGTTTAGTGAACATGCAGAATTGTAAAGCTTTTAACCATTGAGTAGCAACATTCACCGCCAGTTTTTTTTGCACAAATGAAAGCCATAATCGTTGCCTTGGCCACCAACCTTGCCCACTTTGGGCTGAAAAACATTCCTTTATAATGCCAACCCGTCCCCGATCACCAGTACTATCACCACCGTGCCATCCCATACCTGGCGCACACCCGGCTCACCACCGTTGGACCACCACCCAGAACAACCCGGGTTCGACCCTCGGTAATTGTTGCCGAGATAGACCGCATTGCTCACCGCTCCCGGCCATGTCTCTCCTATCAACCAACAGAAGATTACCTCAACTCAAGGTCAATGGTGGTAAGTGTCAAGCTTAAATTAAATAACTTAGAAGAAGAACGAAGACTTTTATCCGTATCTGGTCATACAGAAACCTCTTAACCAATAGGTACTGACGAGCGAATTCTGAGCAAATTGTGCTAAATCGTACGCCTAAGAATTATTTCATGCATAACTCAAAAGTACACAGCTAATATTCATTCTTGTAAATTAGCCATATTGAAATATTCGGCCAAAAAATATTTCTTTATCCCGATGAACTTAATTCACTTATATATTAAAGCTGTAGTAATCAACTATCTCTGATTTTGACCCAATACAAGAGGAAGAGTTATCCATAGTTTGCAAAATGAATCGGCTCACATTTTTTTAATTGAGTACAAACCTCAAGTCACGTTGAATTCATTCATACCTACGTGAATCAAAGTAAATATTTCGTTTCTTACACGCAAAACTAAATGAGGAGGGAATCATGAAAAAATGGTTTGTTTTTCTGTTACTGTTAAGTGAGTTTCCTCCATCCTCTGTTTGTTTTCGTTTCATTGTTTTTCGTTTTTATTATTTTACTGTCCTCAAATCTATTCTTTTACTTTCCTTGAAAATCCTAAATAATTGAATTTTATTTCAGGGAGGTACTTGTGGAGCAAATTATTCTGGGGAGTTGACGCCTCTTATACTATGGATTTACTATTAGCCAAAGATCAGAAATGAGTACATGAGAAGCTATTGTTTACGACGATCCTTTCCTAAACTGCAAGGATAAAGCGAATCAGTGACTAATTAAAGCGGAAAAATGAAGTCAATAGCTCCTGTGACAAGTATTATTTTATTTAGAAAAACATTTCCACGCTGTCGAAAAGAATAAGCACACAATTTAATAACGCTTCTATCTAATGCAGAACTTTATGGAATTGTTTTTTCAATCTATCTATTGGATCTGCTGTTTAATACTCTCAATAACTTTGGGAATCAATTTTTCTTTCTCGGAAAAGTAGGAACATCAATTACACTCTAAGTCCCATGACGATTTTATAGTAGACACCCGCAACATGAGAAGACAAAACAGATAAAAAGTACGTTCTCTTGGAAACGAGTGGACCTAATTTCATCGGAGAAATATGATAAATCCAAATTTATCCACCCGATAATCTCTGAGAGAGGAGCTACAAGGAATGTCGTGGAGCTGGTTAAATTAAATGACCATTTGAACTTCTGAGGGGCGTGGTAGTCCAGTGGGTAAAGGATTGATCTGCTAACCAGAGGGATGGGGTTCGATTCCGGGTACGCCTCTGGGCACCGTCAATTTCACCCAAGCTGTGTGATTTTTCGGGTACCAGGTCATCCTGAGAAACCGCAGGCGGCACAGGGAATAAGGATCTAGCCCCCCAATCCTGATGTGTGATTTTCACAAGCCAAATAGGACGTATTATTGGGTGAGCTCTTCCCTCACCCTACCAAACCGACCTTCGGGTTGACTACTGTGGTTGTTTGGTTCAAAATTCTTAGCGGCAATCATGCAAATGATAAAGTCACGACCGAACAACAGAAGAAAACTCAACGGGGAAAAGAGACGTCCGAATAACACTGAAAGTCCACCCAGACATACTGCGCAATTTGAAAGGAACTCGTCAGCGATCAGTTGACTTGTTTCCGACCTCACGAATACTCGGGGTAGGTTTCCTCACCTCCGTTTAGCGGGCCATGAGCTCGTCCGATCGAATGAAATCTCCCGTCTCAGAATCCGCCGTCTTCTCTCCCACAGTCCTTCGATGACGAGACGCGGGACATTCGCGCCCACACGAACGCTCTCCTGAGGCGGATCCACGAGCCGCTGCCTCCAAGGAACAGGAAGTCGCTCCTGACCGCCACCCCGAGGTGAGTCTCGCCCGCTGCTCAACCCTGCCCCACTCTCGACTCCCGCCGCCGCCGCTGGCCCTGAAGTGACAATGAAAGAGCAACGGGGACGATTAAAAAAAGGGAATGGAGAAGGGGTTAAACGGCGCATAAGACTCCCCTCTCCTCCGGGTTAAAAGCTTCCTTGGCACAAGTGTCTTGGATTGAAGCCGCTTGCAACGCCCCGGTTGAAAAACACTGAGTTCAATTGCCCCTGGACGGAGCCACTCATTCAGCGTTTCGCAGACCTGCGGTCCGTTTTTCAAAGCTACTAGTCAATTTAAAAGTCCCCGAAAAACAAATGGCACATCTAACCTATACCATCCTGAACGGCATACCCTTAGAAGTAGATGCGTTAGTTGCTGGAACAGGTTTATTTGCATTGGTGAACTACAAGGACTTGCAAATTGACTTGTGGCTTTGATCGTCGATCGATTATTGATTTGAAAATGGCCCCTGATCCACGTAAGCAGGGGGGGATACACAGGGGGAGAGGGAAAAGGGTAATCACACCATTTTTGACCCCTCAATAACATTGACATTTAAATCTCGTCCCCTTATTAAAGACGTTAAATTGATAAAATAAGGCAAGTGTCAATAGTTAAATGCAGTATACAATAATTGAATTCATTGTTATCTGATGCAACCCCGTACAATGCATATGGCAGCAACAGATTCATGTGGGGCAAAATCAGGTAATTAGGATATGTAACTACTTTTTAGGATACCGAGATGTTCCTTTGTAAAACCACACTTTTTGTTTTCGCCATTCGCCACAGTACTCTGACTAGCTCGCTCGATTAATGCATTTTTTCTGATTATAGTATTAATAAAGAATAAAGGAAAAATAGTTTACTTTTCATTCAAAAGTCACGCTTCCTCACGTTTTGATGAACTATTTGTGCAGGGTCCGCCCTGGACCGCGAGACCTTCATGTTTTGCCCGTAAGTTTTTCAATCCTGTGAAAAACCTTTGAGAAATTGTATAGGGACGATATTTCGGAGGTGAAAACTCGCATTAGAGTTGAATTTAAGCAATGTCAAATTCTCTTCTCCTGGAACAAAAATGAAAAAACCACACGAATGAAATATTTTCTGATAAATTTCTCAGGAAAAATATTTGGAGGAAAAAATGTTTTAATTCGTGGTGCGGTACATCTCATTTATATATATTTTATTAAATTGAGCCTAGAATAAAAAAATTAACTTGATACATTGTAGTAAATTTGAATTTCACCATTACTTGATTTTTTCAACGGCATTGGCATCTTAATATTGCGGATGCGACAGTCTCCATGTTACATTTACGTCAATCCATCTCTTCCCACTACGCTTCACTTTTTTATTTGCTTTCGATGGCTCAATAAGACCAATAATTTATGCATCCATACCTTACTTTCTCTATAAATACGTATTATTATTTTGCACGAAATTACGAAAATCGGTTGATACAGGGACAAGGGACCCGTTGGCCACAATTACGCCAGAACGAAGAAACTTTTCGATCTCAACAATCCCCATGCCATTTCTCTTTTTCGATTGCAGCTACGACGTGGATCCTCCAATGCGCATCACCTCCGACGCCTACATCCAGAGGATGCTCGGGCCCCTGAAGAGCGTGCACAGCGACGTGGAGACGATGTCTTACTACCCGGAGCCCGGCAGGCAGTACATCGGTGAGACTCTGAGGTCGGCGAGGGCGAGGCTGAACACCGCAGCTGTCGCGGCGAACGGGAACGCACAACTCGTATTCGATCTGTACCAATGACTCCAATCGTATTGTGCGATTCTCCCGAGGTCGTTAAAGTGTGTGTCTAGGCCTCCTAATCAGAATGAAACGGGGAATTTTAAAAAGAAAAAAAACGTGGCCGCCGGCAACGGCGAACCGGAATGCAATCGAGATTTTTGAACGCCTTCCATCGGAAAGCGTCGTCCGTGCGAAAGGGGAAGGGATCTTTTTTCCCGCGATTTCTCATTTTTTCGATCCGAAAACGATTTTTTTCAACGCTCGCTTCACCTCAGTTTGCATAATTGCTTCCTTTTTTGCAATTTTTCTTGGCATTGGATTTAATGACCGAGAAAAAAATGGAATTAAAAAAATACATTTTACATAGTTTTTTCGACTTTTTTTGTGTTTTTAATTTTTTTTTAATCGACGAAATTATATGTACTACTTCAAAGACATGGAAAAACCATTAAACCATTGTTATCGAGGTGATAGATGTTAAATTGTGCTTCAAGTATGACGATATTTCAATTGTGGTTAAAAGGAGATAACTATTCAACATAGGAAAGTTATTTTTAGATTTAGCCACCTTAACTTACCGATGTCACCCGCTGATTGGTGTTCATTGATTGGGTTTTTATATTGACTATGGGATCTTTAAAGTCATTCAATTATTTTACTTGTAACACATGAATAATTAATAAAAAGATACGGTTTATAACTAAAAATAAATTTTATTTCCTAAAGTTTACCGACTTTTAACTCTTAAGATCCCTTTTCAAGGGGCACTTTCACATATACTATGCCTATAAAATGCTGAAATTTTGTTCATTGATCAAGAACCCACCTATCCTTTTGTTAGTTTAAAAAAAATACTTAAAAAAAGACAAGAAGTAAAAAAAACTGCCTGTTCCTAATGAAGAATATGGGAAACAAATAAATATCACGTTAAGTGAAATTTCTAAAAGCATTTACTCTTGCAAAGGTAACAACATACGACATGGGCTCTCATCAAAATTAAATAGGCCACAGTACAAGATTAGGTAAATTATTTCTGAAATCCCTGCACAATATGCCAGGGAAACTGCACATGAAAAATTTCAACCGAAATATAGATAATTTTAATCCGTCAATATTCCCAGCGTCACAGGTCATGCATCTCCAAAAAAATATTGAAAAGCAATAAAAACTCATAAAACTTGGATATTTTTTCATATCCTATTGTAATCTAAGATCAGGGTCCTATGCTGAAAACCCTCAACCGTAATATACACATGTACCCTCAGGGATCCCTTTAAGCCATTCTCGGTTGGTCATCAAGTGTCCCTGGGGCCGAAACAAAAGTTTACGTATAAGGGTGTGCAGTAGTCTCCATGAAATACTGTCTGAAACATGGATAAGCATATTACTGACTACAGTGGCCATATTAAAATTACTAGCGGTTTTTCTTCGATAAATGTGCAGAACGTTGCACCACAGAAAATACACACACTAGGTCTCCTCGCTTAAATTTCAGTGGATTATCATGGGGGAGAGCTGTAAGATTACCTATGGATGATTTAATCTGAGTTTTCCCATGAATTAGTAAAAATAATAATAATATCGAAAATTATAATACGATGCTCAAGTCATTTCGTAGGAATCAGAATTCGCACCCCGTGGATCCTTTGCATCAGTGGCGTAGCAAGAGTTTGTGCCTCCCGAGGCCAACCCCGAGTCTTACCTTCTCTCTCTCTCCCCTCCCTCTCCCCATTTCATTTTCATTTTTACTCCAAACTCATCATCATAACTACTTATCTACTTATAAAATTTTCCCCGGTTCCCCGACCATTTCAGTAGGCCAAAAGTGCCGTCTTCCCTTCTCCCTGTTCCCCCTTCCCGTGCTACGCTACTGCATGGAACTCGATATAAATTGTACGGCCAAAGTTAACAAGAAGTCCTTAAATTCGGGCACATCATTCGTTGATGCAAAAGTTACCCTCAAAAACAAGCTAGCAACAAAAATTAAAGGCGATTAGATTTTTTGAAAGAAGGGCTAATATAACACTGGTAATCGCCGTTCATGGCTAAAAAAATAATAATTGTATTGCAAAGGTAATATACGTTACAGTCTACGAAAATAAATTGAAGTGAGGATTAGTTTCATATAACCCTTACAGAACTCACAGAATTCGCTCAATTCTTAAGGGAAGCAATGCAATCCACAACGTTGCGGTCATCAAAGGAAACGAGCATGCTCACGTTGTACATTGCCAAAGATGAATAAGTCACCTCATGCCTATGCCAGAGAAAGGTAACGCGGAGGCTACGAAGAGCGGACGGACTGATAAATATCGGTGACCGTCCAATCAATTGCCGATTTCCTAATTTACTACGCCAAATCATTTTCACGCTCGGCGCCAACTTAGGCAAGGGTCACCTGGCCTGCATGAGTTTCGCCGGCGGCCGGGCCTTCTCCAAGAGGAGGAACCTGACGTGGCGCCGCGATGACGACAATCGCATCAGGGACGACGTCACCCTCCTCTCGCACTACGACAGGATGCGCACCACCGCTGCAGGGCTGAGCGTGTCCAACGACAACCAGGCGGAAGGACCAGGTAAGAGACGGCCGGGTCTTTTTTTTAAGAGGGCAGCTCGTAGAATATGTGCAAATAAATAAAGAAATAAATAACTATAAACATATACATATATATGTTTAAATATAT
>LYUA01000036.1:483932-512154 GCA_002093875.1 Calopteryx splendens | reverse complement strand
AGGAATAACACTACTCAAAGGGGTCATATAGGTATTTATGTTTTATACGAATATTTTTCACCAAAGATGTCAACTCTTAAAGTCATCTGCATTGAAAACAATTAATTTCACAGATTTCCAAATAATTTTATCATTTAAGTTTACAAAAATGAGCGCCATGTTATTTATAAATTAGAAAACTGCATTAAATTACACTAGCCGTAGGGGAACTGAACATGTTTTGCAACATACAAAAGGCTGCCACTAGGTCAAATCAAACTTGTGCCAAAAATACATTAGGTACATATTAAGCTAACAATATCACATAGTTATATTTTTGCAGAGTAAATTATAAGAATAATCATTTTATGATCACTCTTATTTAAACAGCCCTCGTCGATCACTTATGTACATAAAAAGATTTAACTCAAAAGAATAGGCCCACATAGATTTTTTTCTGTTCCTTAAACAGACATGCCTGAAACTTAATCGATGCCTACGGTAAATAAATCCTCATCATTGACTTCGCCCACAGAATTTCATGTATTTTTTGTGTTGCAATCAGATCATCTCCTTTCGCAAAAAATCAAATCAACGAAAATTAAAGATATAGGTGGATTGTTGCATGCACAAAGTCAGCCTTCTCCCTTTCACGCCCTTAGTGGGGAAGGGGAGGTTGAGGTCACCGTGACGTTGCGTGACTAGGTGGGAGTTAGTCGCTTGGCTAACCAGGGAGTCACGATAGGTAATTAAATAAATCACTCTCATGTCTATTAACTGACTCGGTCTTTGAAGTTGCTAACAACATTATCATCAGCTCAGTAATGTGGTAATCTACATACACACAGCACCCCACAAGCCGCTTAAGGGGGCGTGCGGCAGGGGGTGTTGGGTATCCACCCATCAATGAAATCGATTGTTATTAGCAGTTTGCATTCTCTCACACTCGGGATGCTTCTGTGCATCTGATGCAACTGTCGTGTGTGTTTGCTACTGTTACATAGTCACGAATTGTGCGAAAGGGAAAAAGGATTCCTTACATCATCTGTCCGCCAGTCATTCTCTCTCAACTTCCCGTCGTGGTCTCGTCTACCAATGTAATGAGAAGGTATAATTATTCCTTCTCCTTCAGTGTTAAACTCGAATAATCTGTATCTCTCTAATAGGTTACAATATTTTTTTCACATCACATTTCTAAATATTTTCTCAGAGGCAATTATTTTATTTTTGCTTTACTTAATAAGGATTTGAAAATATTGCACTCTTCAACTTTTTGGTCTTTTTACAGATGATGGCTTAGATGAGTCGAAACGTGCGCCGTAAAAAGTCATTTTTTACAGTGGAAAAGTGCAATATTTTCAACTCTTCATAATGGCTTCCTTTCCACCACATCTAAGGGGAAACTGTGAACTTTATTAGCTTTAATTCGTCAACTATGATCCGGGGGGGTTAGGGGCGGGTGGGGCACACAAATTACTGATTACTGTGGCGATCCAAAGGAATGATCACGTGACATCCAACCACCTTTCTAATGCAAGGATTTTCCTGCAAATGCCATCCACAGGGGTTGTTTGTGGAAGTGACGTGATGTCATTTTCGGTGGGACTCCGTTTATAGCGTAACCCGGTGGGGGAACCGGGAGAACGGAATAACAAAAAAAAAGGCGTGACGTCGTTTTTGGAAGCACGAGAAACCCCAATCCTAAAGCACTGCGCACCATCGGGCAAAAACTGTCGAACTGTCGGGGTCGGTGTGAAGAGGGGGAGAGGGGGGGGGGTGGAGCTGCACTATTTTGGAAATTGTTTGTGTCATCCCACGTCACGCTGCCATGGAGTTCTCCCCTCGTCAAACCCCACCCCCTGCGGATTCACGACTCTCACCACTGTGCTCGAGGACGGAGCGTGAAATTTTCCGTGACGAGGAGGGGATCATCGAACCTCTAAAATAAAAATAAAAACTATGTAACCTCCGACCGCGAGAGTCAGGTGAAGGTTGCCGCTCCCTCACAAATAATCCACAACACCAACGCCGCTACCCTCACATACACAGACACACGCCCCCCCCTCCTTTCTCGTTTTAACCCCTCCGCCAAATCGCCCTCTTCCAACCCTCTTCGACTTCCCACAACGCACTTCCACCTCTCTCCCTCTCCCTCTCTCTCTCTCTCTCTCCTTCGCTCCAATCGATAAGAGGACAATAATAAACCGAAGGACGAGACACATTGGTGTGCGTCTGTGGAGTGGTTTCTTCCCTCCAGCCCCTCCTGACACATAGACCGGTCCGCACCAGCCTGGAGGAAGGGACACCTCGAGTAACTAAACCGGGAAAAAATATCTCTCTCACGCCGACGCACTTGCACGTTGGAAAGCACGACGGAGAGGGTGGGGTTGGCACTGGCGTTCAAAGGGCGCCGGGCGACAAAGGCAAATTGGCAAGTTTTTGGGCACTTCTTTCAGGTAGAAGCACCCTAATCATTAGATAAGTGAAAGTTTAACGTCGACCTTTACTCGTGCTCCACCAATTGATGGGCGGACGACGGGTGGATTACGTAGTAATTTTAAGTTTGAAATATGAAAAAAAAGGAATAACATCACACATTACATCTCCTTGACCTGCCCTCGTAAAACTCTTATTTCCGAATCTTATTCACAATAGTTAATATCTCTTCTCCATCGAGATCGAGTCGAAGTTGAGATTATTATCATCAGAAGACGAAAAATCTTAGGAATCTTCCGAAAAATGTTGGCCGATGAGAAATTTTACAGTTTTCATATGGAGTTCTGCCGACGTAAGCCGTAAAAAAGCACTCACGTAACAGAACATATGTAGTACTACGCTTTACGTTCACTCATAAATCCGTTTCAAACCCACATAGACATTTGGGCATGCATACAAGACTACCTAATTTTGCGAAGCATTCATGTGACTTTTTTAGGACAATGAGTGTCATGTTTGGTTGAGGCACGCGAATATTTATGAGAAGAAGCGATAGCAGAATACTACCGAGAGGAATTTTCAAACCACAAGGAAGAATGCCTTAGATTCTCGTGCAAAAAGCAAAGGCACACTCGTGAGACGACCTCTCTGTTTATGACCATCGAATAGGAAAAATAAGTACGTATTAGATAATATTTAGATGAGAAAACGCGGATGGAAGAGTGGAGAAAACTAGGGTTTCTCAGATTCGCAAGCGGAAGAGCTCACGATTTTAAGTGTGTTTTCAAAATGCCAATAAATACCTTTCCACCAAATCTGCATTCCTTCATTTACGACTTTACAGTCACCCACGTTTCATACATAGATACTTTTTGCCCCAATTTTTGCTCAACGGTAAAGAAAACCTTGTTCCAATTTCGAGAATACAATGGCAGGAAAGGTAGTAAGCGGGAGCTTTCAAATTAAATACGGAGGGACAAAACTACAAAAGCAAATTAATTAAGCAGGACAAAGAAATTAATTCCCGAGGAAGGTTTTGCAGAAAAACTGATTCTGTATTGAAGGGAAGATTTCTCTCTCTTTCTGAAAAGAGTTAGCGACGTGGTAGCCTAGTGGGCACAGCGTACGACTACTGGTCGGAGAGTCCCAGTTTCAAATCTTTTGTGATGCTTTTGGACAACACCATCCAAAATTCAAGTAATGCTGCTTTCTGGCACATTTGTAAGTTGTGACAGGAACTGATGTCATGAATAGACATTCTTAATAATTTTTCACGAAAAATATTTGCTACAATTACCAAAGAACAGGTCTATCAAATTCATATTTTCCAAAACTAAAATTCTACAGGGAACTGCATGAATGAGAGGAAATACCAGTTATTATTGAAATTATGAGTTTAAAATCGAGATTGTAAATTGGAGAAAGGAAAATTGATTCAAACACAGATCTTCCCTTTAAATCTCTTAAATGCTTAAATGTTTGCTTGCCAAGCATATTTACATCTGAAAGATTCTAGTAATTTTTTCATCTCATCAATTTTTGACAGCTATACCAGAAGAGAAGCCGTTTACTAAATTTAATTTCATTCAGACAAGGCTGAGCCACACTTCCGAGCAGAAACCTCTCACTCTCTTGCCTTTGATACATATTCACTGAAATATTATTGTAAGCAGTCCCTGATTATGTATTCCCATTGTATACTTGAAAATAGTCGAGTAGGAAACACTTTTCAATAATGTAAATTAATTAATGGGTTTAGCTCGAAAATTTTAAGTCATAAACGCATGGGATACGCAAACTAATAAACATTTATTACAACAGAAGATGAGAGAGGAATGGGATCACCAACTTAGATTACGATTTCTAATCCTAACAGATAGACTAAGGGACAGCTACGTGAAGTACAAGCAGCACTGAAGAGAGCTAAAGTGAGCTAAACCTCGGATTGAAGAATTAATAATGATGATAGTATCCTTCCTTCAAGCCAAAAAAATTCTTTTCTAATATCTCCCTCCCTTTCCGAATCTTACATCACCTTAAATGTTCGCATTTACATTCGCACCTTACATATTCAGCCTTTACCAAATTCTTCCAAATGCCCAGTCTTATACTTGATTTCTCTCCTCCCTCACTATAATTACCGCCAATATATTTCGTTTACATCACTCGTTATCCATTTCGAAGATTCCATATAATGAAAAAATATATTAATTAACTATGAACATTTTATTTATAATATCGACATAAGAACTGGCCTAGTTTGGATTATGTTGAATGACCGAGACTGTTGAATTTACCCATCTTGGTATGCGCCTAATGATTAGAGGATTGCACGATCTCTGACAGACTATAAGCTGACTGACTGACAGACAGTAATCCTTTAAACTATATCTCATAAATTTCAACCCCTTAGTGCCATATATTTACCTTCTCCTTACCGCACATTTTCACCTCACACCCTTAAACATCTCATTACCTCTCAATATAATCTAATTCGGTCTTCTTCGACTTTGCTCCCAATGGTTTCCACTGTTTCTCAATAATAATAAAAACTTCGTTTTCCATTATTATTATTAGCCTGGGCTATTTTCATCTTCTTTCGCCATACCAACGTCGGAAAATTCGTACTCAACTTTTCACCTTTCCCAATTTTATTTAGATGCCATTTTCAAACTTACAGTATTTTTCTCAATTAATGTGTAAGTTATTTTTCTGCATATCACCATTTTTTCCCACTGTTGGTTTTAAGTGAATATCCGTGAGGGTATTTTTCGTTTACCCTAATCATCAAATAATTTCGACATGATTTTATTCCAATGGTTTTAAATATTTATCAACTGCCTTCAATAACGAAAAACACATGGCGCCGAAAAATATAAGCAATTGACAAAAACCCAAAGAGGTACGTTAGTTCCAAATACGCCGAGAGACGAGGTACGTTAGAACTTAATTCACAGATGTCCGATATGATTACCGATGTCGTGACCATCGCTGCCACACAGTACTTAAATTTAAAATTTAGTACACGATCTTTCCTTAGGAATTATGATTGCTCGTTCTTTCTGCCATTAATATCCATGTAACAGTAGTGAAATTAACTGTATTAATTGTGAGTGAAAGGAAGTTATTAACTTAGGAAATATATTTCGATAATGCCAAATAACAGTCACCGTTCTTTATTTTTATTTATATATTACTTTATTTTTAACTTGTGCCAGTTATTCAATGTATGTTATCGCATTTAAAAGTAATGAAGCAAAAAGGTTGGGCATTATCTTATACGTAAATGACGATAATAACGCTTCTGAGTGAATTATTTATTCTGCACTTGGTATAAAAGTAGTAGTACAATAATTTTTAGGTCCACGTGTTAGGTTCAAAACTCGATTGTTTTCACACCTAAACCATTTAATATCAAAGTCTCTCCAACCTTCCTCTTCACCCACCATGGTGGATAATATCATTCCAGAAAGATTCCCAATTATTTCCAATAGTTAAACACACACTAATCTATTTTTCCTCCCTATGACTAATTATCGGCATTTACCCCTGTATTAAGTGTATCTAAAATTTTTGGGCTGACTATTTTCTCAACAAGTAACTATCTATTACTCGCCAATTCTTATTTTTTATGCCCCCATTCCAATTTTCTGTACAATAGGCATTACGGCTCTCCATTCCGTTGAACATCCTCCCCGCAGATATGAAGTACTGTGTAACTATTGCTCTCCATCTTAATTCAGATTATCTGAAATATTCACACTTCCTCTAGGTTTATATTTCTTACTTGATGCATTCTATAGATATAGAAGAAGAGAGTGATCGATTTGAGAGGAAGCGGTAGATCAAGAGAGTAATGAGTGAATACGATCGGAGCGACTCTCAAGGTAAGGATAATAGGAAGTTTCTGGAGCAGAGGAGGGTTGATAAAGCAAAGCATTAATGTAAAAGAGAGGAAATAAGTGCGAAAATATAAGGCAGCATGGAAGTAATAGTATTAGAGAGAGTTTTTTTGTCATAACCCAAAATATGGTTTTTTTATCTGGCGTTGCCTATCCCGGAAGAATACAGCGTGAATGGGTTTCACTTGTATATGTAATAACACTAAATTTATTAACTAGGTCTTTCTTTTGGTACCGTTACCGTCTTCAAGCCATGAGGCCGTGGATTCTATTCCCGCCCTAGGAATTAGTGCTGCATACATTTCGGTAGAACGTTTTCTGGGAAAACTGATGGCATTCGATATATTTCAAGATCCCAGAGAGACACGAGTCATCAGAAGACTACGTAAGACAGAAAAAGTCCTTAAAGCGCATTCAATTGTATTTCCTAAAGATGAAATGTGAACAATCACAACTTGGTGGGTTTCGTCCGTTGGAAATGCAGAGGACTTCATGCATATGACAGAGGCATTTTTAACGTAATTATCTTTCCACTATTTTGTTGCTCCCGTCACTGAAAAGTCACCCTAATTTTTCTCAATTTATTTTGCAACACGAACTATTTTTTAAACTTTAACTGATATCACTATATACACAGAGAGTTGGTAGTTGCAACTCTGTGTGTATATAGTATCAACTAACCGGCAAAAGTTTCAATATACGAGCAATAGGGGAAATACAAGATTTTTTTAGGAATTATAATCACCTAGCACTAAACATTTATTCTTTTTCAATTATTATAAATCACTGCAAATTATAAATAAACACCCGACCCCTCTTGAAAATTTCCAATTAATTTTTTTCTCGGGAAATCTTTAGCGAAAGGCGGAAACACAAAGATAGAGAAATTCTTTCTTTGGCAATGGGAAAGCACTAAAATTCGCGTTTTCTTGACATTTTAATGAAAAATTAATCCAAATTCAGAGTAAATTAATGAAATCAAAAGTCCCATTTCGCAAGTTACAAGCCAAATTACAAACTCCCAAAAGTAAATCTAATAAGAATTTTGAAATAGTATTAGCCATTCGCTCTTTAAGTGTAGACGTCATAAATATTAGAACGAACTTACTACCTTCGAAATACTACGAATGAACAAACTACAAGATCTTTTAATGACTTAAGGATTTTCGTAATTAAAAAAAGTAATATAGAAGATACGTAAAAATCGAATCTTAACAAATTTTATAAGTGAAAAACCAATATGATGCATCGAGTTCACCAGGGAATCATTACGATATCAGACAATCTTACACCAGCTTTATATGAACATCTTCTCGGCTGATAGAATACGAAAGCAAAGAGCTTCGCAAGCTGTGTTGAGAAATTCCAATTGGACAATTGAAATGGTGATACTTGAGGGGTATGAAACGAATTATATATCGTAATAATTGAATTGCTTTTTTACCATTTATTCAAAGCTGAACTTCATGCCTTACTTTTATAGTACCCTTGTACATCGCCGAAACAGTAGTGCCTCCACAGTAGGTGCCTCTTTCTCAGAGTAATTTATTTTTTTTTATCTTCGTTCTTCAAAATATTTGTGTACGTAATGATAATTTGTTACCTGAATTACGATAAAATACAGATCCTGAAACGTGTGATAACTTGAAAAATTCGCTTTCTAACACGCCATCCACTCGGCAATACGCTTATAGTTTGTTCTCAACAACTGGATTTTAAACCGCTGAAAAATCTACTTAACTAGATAAGATAAATCTATCCAAGATGATATAACAATGAGAAAAGTATCTTAGAGTAAAAATATTGAAATCGATTGATATTTAATGTACACCAAAAATACCACTTCGATACAGGCACATCACAGAAATTATAATACAATGCATTTTCGGTTACTTAAATGAAAAGATACTAATTAATAATCTCAAAACTATTCAGGCAACGAGGGTTATTTTAGATGATCACATCAACGGTGCATGAGGATGATACTCACGAAATCTCAGAATTTCTAGAACATTCTCAAATTTTAAAGTTTTACAGGAGTAATATTTTTTATTCACCCAACTTTTTCACGCTTTCCTCTTGTCGCATCCCTATTTCTGAATCCCAATATTTTTTCTGACTGGCTCGAGAGAAAGAACCATCGGAAGACGTCCTCTCCGTTTGCACACGCCGGACCAATAGCGTGAGGGATTCTCCCGTCGTGGCGGAGGCGCGGGAGAAGTCGGTCAGCGATTAGCCATAGGTACACGAGTTAAAACTATTCTCTTGCCGTGTCGGCGGCGGCCTCGGCGACCGCCGCGTGACAATCGCGGATGAATTCACGGGGCGACGCGTGAAGCTTCTCCCCTCTCCGTGGAGTCGATCCCGTGGGAATCCCGCCGAACCTTCGCGACCATGCCCTCCCCCACCCGGGTTTACCTCCACACCCCCGCACCTCCCCTCGACAGACTGTGCGGAGGTGGCTGCTCTCGAGCGTGTGCTGTTGTTTGCGAGGGGGAGGAAGAGCGGGGGGAGGGACGCCCGCCGGTGCGCCGCAGACGGCGGCTGTTAGTCGCAGGCGATCCGCCGAATGACTAAATGCCCTCTTCCTCTCCCTCCCTCCCCGTCCAACCCCCTCTCTCACAACCATGAAGTACATCGAGATGCATAACCGTCGTGCAATTAACAGGGGGCGAACTGATAATTTATCATTCCGGGCGGAGCGAGTACCTAGCAAGCCAAAAATTGTTGGACATATGTAAACGACTGGATTGGTGGTATCCTGACGACGTGGAGCGTTCTTTCCCGTCACGCGTTCTTATCTCTATCAGATTATGTACTTTCGCAGTCAACTTTGGAGCTTGGAGTCCCATACGTTCACCGCAAAATTATAGCCCTGCGCGGATGACCGAGGTATAAAATAAGTCATGGAGAAGGGTGGATATCAATAGAAAATATTTAGTCTGAAATTCTTCCTCTCTATTAACTAAAATGGTTAAAAGGAGATGCTTTGAACGAGGCCAAACCGCCCGTTAGGTATTAGCCCATTGTTCAACACAATTTCATTGTCCTCTGTAAATGACTTTAAATTACCAGATTAGCTTCGGTTTGCTTTGTAAATTGCCAGGTTTGCTAGTTTAGGTAGATCTCAGAAGAAATCTTGAATTTCGTTTGATTTATTTTTAATTATCCAATAGCTTTTCAATCAAAAAAATAAGTTATTGATTACAATGATTTACAATTATAATAAAATAGTTTTATATAAGTCATTCCGATGATGAGAGCTTAGTGTAACTGTATTAAGAGTTTATGATTGATAATAATACGATCTTTGCTTAAGATATAAATTGTTAAAGTACTTCTAAATATGAAAAATGAAAATATTTATACTTATCGTAGCGTTATCCTATTCACCTTTTGTATTATAATTTATTGTTAAAGACTAGAATGAAGAATAATGAAAATAGGGAGTTTTGTGAATTAGGAGAACAACTAAAGGAATGCCTCACTAACCTAGTGCATAACTAATTGATTCAAAGAACCAAAATGGACAATCGCCAAAAATGCCAAATAATTATTAAAATTTTATGTTAAAAAAAATTCTAACTACCGTGGGTATTGGGCCAGGGGATCGGAGGGTCGATGGGTAGTAAAATATTGGACGATGAGTAGTAAAATCTGGTTTCAAAAAAGTACAAAAGGAGATGCAACCAGTACACCTACAGCAGAACCTAAGTTTAGGAGGAATTTGCTTTCATGTTGCACATATTATTATCATTGATTCAATGCAAAGTGTAGACGACAGAAAAATAAATAGAAAACACTATCTTCATAATTCGTCCCGTAAGAATCAGGTGTATTTAAAGTTCTTAACCTTGACCTTGCGTGTATAGGGACGTACGACCTTGGAAAGAGGTCATACAATTATAGTGTCGCCAATAAGAGGAGAGGTTCTGTGAAAATAGGAACGAGAGTTCGACGAGATGTCTCATGTGGGACGAGGCTTCGTTTCATTTATTTGTAAAATGGAATCGATAGTCCAATGACGTGTTTCTTTCCCTGTTACATAACAAATACTGACCATAATCAATGATCTGTTAAAGTAACATTTTAGGCTAAATCAACATTTCACAGCCATTTTCTGAATTAGCGACACATAACAAATTAAATTCTTCAAATAAATCTTTAGAATTTAGTTAAAGAAGTTTTTTCCGCAATGCTATAGCAATATGGTTACCCAGTTGCTTTTAAATTATGGTGGTTTTGTCTCGAAACATGAAGTGGATTGAAGATTGTAACTAGACTGAGCAAGGACGTTAATTTGAAAATAAAAATAGCAAAGGATATAATTGAATAAGAAGTAATAATTATGCTACTTGAACAACAGGATCTTCTGCTTAGGGAGAGGCAAGTGGGAAATAGTATGTGTTTCTTCAGGTAAAAAGCTTTTCTCAGACTAACATTAAGTAACACTCGCCAGCATTAGGCCTCAGCAAACCTACATGGAGTTTACTTAATACGGCATTGAGAGCCAGAGGAAGCAGGGAAAAATAAATTGTAAAGCTACGAGATTTTTGGACTATGGAAATATGATGAGAATAAAATTGGTGGGTTGAATGGATGGCAGTTGCAGCCCTATGAAGGGTTGAATGGAAGAGTGCGGCCCATGGAAGACTCAGACGAGCAAAAGAGCAGAAGTAACTGGAAAAATTTTTGAAGGGCAACGTTTGGCTGAAAATCTCAAGGAAATGTACCAGAGAAGAGGAGGACTATTGAGGAAGGCCAAGAATTAATTACGAGAATCGAATGATGGAAAACGTTAGCGCTAGAAGCTATGAAGGGATGTTCTAGGATTGATAGGGGTACCTAATATGACGATGATGATAAATTCAACAGTAGGAAAATCCGGGGACAGAAGATATACTTGCTTAGGTACTAAGATAAGTAAATATTACCATCGTACAAGACATACCTTGAAACTATTAGAAAAATCGGCAGTAAAGGTCCAATGGATTGGAAAAGGGTGAAAATGTCCCTCTCATTTATAAAAGGGGTATCAAGAAATGCTCTAGTAACTCTCGATCCCACATATTAAAATGAAAGAACAAAATAAAGTTTTACGTGAGGTCACTTGTGACAAAATTTCATAATAGGAATGATTTTTCTCGGTTAGGGTAGTAATGAAATGCTGAAAAATATATGTTGATGTTCGGGGTTATACATTGAAATGTTATGTATAGGTGAGGATTGGTGAGAACTCACCCAATACTAAGCCCAAAGGCGTCGATCAGGAGTTATCGAAAACGTTAGCGAGTCCAGTCCTTATTCCCTGCATCACCTGCGGTTTCCATTGGTAGATCTGGTACCCGAAAAATTATATAGCTTGGGTGTAGCTGAGGGTACCCAGGAGCATCCACCAGAATCAAACCCGGGACCTCCGAATAGTGGCGTAGCACTCTACCCACTGGACAACCACGAGCCTTTGAAATAATACCGCAGTTTTAAAAAATCTTTACAAAAGATAGTCAACCATGTACTTTTTCACCGACACAGAAAACTCCGAGAACGGATGGTAAGAAATCTTTGTACACGACACACCATAGAAAGGCAATATTTACTAATCGGCATTATAATTATCTTTATTCTTTCACAAAGGAATTTGGTAATGCCATGCTAGGTTATGCTTTGCATTCTATAAATGGTATACATTTTACGACCTTTCTGACATTAACTAAAATAGTCTCTGCAGCTGTGATTTCGCACATGCAATCACCCTATGGCCTCACTCAACACACTGCAGATTCAAGAGGATATCACTCATATATTAGGTAGCGAAATGTCTTGCACTAGGTTAATAATTACATTCTCAAATAATGTGAAAAACGCACAACTGCGGAGGGTAAACATAACGGAAAATATTACAATAGAATATCCCGGATGAAATTAGCAAAGCAAATAAAGGCAATAGAAATTCATAAACGCGAAGGCATGAGGAGTTTTGTGTCAAAAGATTCCCAATATTGATTATAACTGGACGTGCACAATACATTGATACGGAAACTGATGATGGAAAGGTTAATTTAAATGTACAAAATGCAAATATTTCATTTTCAGTGGAATAGGCTGATAAGTTATCATTATGAAAGTGAATCTACCTATTAAAGGTAGGTTTTGGACTGGGCCTAAAACACTATTATTCACCTAAATAAACATTTTCCCGCGAGCCTCTTCTTGCTTGGCCTAAATTACCTTCCTCTTCAGTTCATCATGCTTTTCTACCTGCCCTCATAGCGTCTAAAAAGCCTTTTCTCTTCCTTCCTCTTCCTCGATTGCCTAAAACTCTACCTTCTATTTACGGCCTTCAGCACTCCACCCCTTCTCAATACTTCCTCCACCAACTTTTTCTGCCTTCTTTGGATTCTAGCTACATAGCAACATCATCTCTTCTCCCACGTCATCGCTGATTTTGCTCTCTGACCAACTTATTTCCTCCATTCGTCTCCATACCCATATCTCAAAAGCCAATAATCCACGCTTATCCTCATGCCTTAGCGACCAGGTTCCGGATCCATACAACGGTATGCTCCAAAGACTGATAATTAAGCAACATACATATACAGTATAATTATGCACTGGAAATTATTAATTTTATATTTAATTTAAATCAACCAGGAAAAAAAATCAACGAAGACCGAGAAACTACACGCTTCGCTAAATTCTTGGATTTGTTATTAAAGAAAAAACAACCAATATTAAAACTACCAAACAACCTGAAGAATGGGGTGGACGAGCGCTGTTTTTATTTAACGTAAAAAATTTGATCCTTCCCGCTATCTTGTCTTGGTAAAAAATCGACTGTTTCCGCGAACTCAATGCAGGAAGATTCCATCGCAGAAGAACGCTAGCATAACGAATTGAGTAGATTTGAGAGCCTTATAGACAAGTCACGAGATCCTGATGGTTAGATTAATATAAGCTGACAGCAATTCCTAATAGCATTGGAATTTTAATCGATATAAAAGGGGTAAAACTCTTAAGAAATCAATCCTTTCCGAATGAAATAAGATTCTGAAAAAAACTGGACACTCACATTAGAAATGTCAATAGCAGGAATATAATGGTACCTACTTTACCAAAAAAATTACAACAGGATACCCAAAAAAAAGAAGGGAGCTTGCAAAAACGGTTTTCCATTTCTTGCCGCACGTCAAGGGGTGCGTTTTTTTTGCAGGGACAATTTCTCCAAACATCTAATGTGACCGTTCGAGTACCAAAGAGGGGGAAAAGCAAAAACTTAAATTATAGTGGCAACCGAGCATACCATGCCTTTCTCAAAATGAAATTGCTGGACTCAATCGGTAATTCAAGCAGCTCAATTCACTATAGGGAATGGAGCGCTCTAACCCGACGATGTGTTTACCCATCTCTCTCACCAGCCCTGGAAACTAAATTCTATTCAAATGGAGAGTTTGCTGAGCTTTTTTCCTCCACCATCCCCACTAGTCATTTTCGAGTTGAATTGGAAAACCATCAAACCATTGGAACCTTGAGACGCGAACGGTTAGCATGATTCGTTGCCTCCCCTCGGTCTTTCACTCCAGCCCGCAGAGGTCTGTCAACTGACACGGTAGCCATTGCCTGATTTAATCCAGATATCTTCTGTCTAAGCAAACATTAATGGAATCCAATTTAAGCATTATATAAAATTTAAATTTATTGGAATATTCCATTCGTGATAGTGCATTTAAACGTTCGAATCGCATCAGAAAGGTAGCAAAAATCTTATGAGTCTTCGTGGGTATCAATTTTGAGCAGACATCATCCGTAGTCTAAATAAATCATAGAACAACTGACTTCTTGAAATTAACAATTGAATAGTGGCACATTAAGCTGCCGTATCATCGAGTAACCTATAAATATAAAGTAACTTATAACTCATCTCAGTGTCTCTACGATGGCGGAATTTCAGAAATGGAAACAGAAAGTCTTTTTCTTAATTGATGCGCTGTAATTAGGGTATAGGGCCAGTATATGAGGGTTGGAAGACATGTGTCCCATTCGTGGCATCGATAAAATTTAACAACCAAATATCTAAAAAATTCTGCGAGAATTTGAAAAGTGTCACAACAGTGCTTTTAGATTCAGATTTAAGTTATTTTCTACTTTAAAACTGAGTGAATTCACATTGAACTGCAATCAATTCACCGTAATCTCACTCATTTCCTCCAATCACATCGCGATTTTAAAATGTCAAAATAAATGAAAGAGTTTACAGGGGAACCTGGATGGTTTCGGGTCTTTCGTCGGGTCAAATGCAATCATGGTACAGGCAGTATTCTACCCGCGTAACTCGCTGTGGCGACGCAAATATTGATGGCTTTAGGGGGGAATCGAATTCATCCCTCATAAGGATCGTTATCTAAGAATTCAGAAGAATCACAACTTTTCCCAGATAACGCGAATGGGCATTTTCTTACTCGGGCTTATAATCGTTCTATCCGCTAATTTTATTGGGCATCGTAAGTTACTCGAATATTAGGACATTTCAAAATTATAGCGAAAATTAAAAGAGAAATTTTGAAGCTACGGAAACTTGATTTTAAAGAAGGATGAGCACGATGACATGGAGTGAGTGGAATTTCAATGAAAAACTTACAACTGAGGAGTAGCGTAGTATTTACTGTGTGAAGGACCTTTTGAAAATATCACGAGGTGGAAGAGTTTTATTGGGAAAGGATTGTTTTCTAAACGTCCAGATTCCCAGACATGAAAATATCTATTCCGGGATGCAATAACGAAAAAATGATTAGATTTCACTAGATCCCAGACTAGACTAGATCCCATAGATTTCACGCAGAGTTGTTTTCAATAATTTTTCTCATAATTTTACATTACTACAAGTCAATATGAAACGAGTGAAATTTTTCCATTTCAACATTAAACATTTCCACAAATTTTCACCGGATACAGTAAAACTTACTACAACATGCTCCACCATATGCTTGGTTTCTCGCTGAATAAGGCTCAAGAAATTTACTCTTAAGCATAATAGAATTTTTAGAGAAATATTTGATGGAAAATCGGATGGATAAACTGCAATAAACGGAATACAATTGAAAGATAAGGAGGTACCTGTGCATGCCCGGTATGGACTCATCCCCTGCCAAGCACTCCAACGGTGGCTTACAGGGTATTACGTAGATATAGTAGTATATTTGCTTCACTGATATGTCATATGTTACGCCGCCAGGAAATTATTAATCAAAACTAGCCAATCTCACTCACAACGATGGAGTCGAAAAAAAAAATATTACGCTTTGCACGCTGGGAGGATATACACAAATTACAACAACGATGGAAGACCAAAACGGCAAAAATTAACAGGCCAAAAATTAATTAGTGAATACGGGGAATTTAGCCACAAAATGCAAAAAAAAGCATGGACGTAATCGAGAATTACCAAGCAGATACAATTATTAACAAATACGCGTTGACTATGTTACATTGTTCTAAATAACCTACCAGTTGAAGTCACTCTTTCTTTCCGCTACAATATCTTTTCGTTTCTCCTAAACGTGGTTGGAAATTCGATGATATAGGGGAAAAACAGCCAAAAAGTATGAGGGATAGCACATTTTTCATGGTAAACAATTTTTTTACTTTTTGCCCTCAACGCGAGTTTCCAAAAACACTCCCAGCAAGGTCTGTTTTATGTCTTCTTATCATGAACTCAACTGGAAGCTTAAAAAAAACCGTAGGAATAACCCTGAACGCGAAACGCTCATGAAACAATTAGAGTAAAACACCGAGTTAGACCAAAAGTGGCTAAAGTCAAGAGTAAATCTAAAAAGAGAAGACTATTTGAGTTAACTTCGGGAGAATAAAATATGTTTATGAAATTTATTTTACACATCAGAAGTACATCGTAAATTAGGTTATATAAGTATTTAGCATCAATTGATTAAATAATACTTATATTAAAATAATACTGAATACAAGAGAATTTGAATTCCATAATGAATGGTTTTAAAATTTACTCATAAATGTTACTTCTTCACAGTCCATTAGTATTAAGATAGTCGTAAACACTGAAATTTGGATGGAAGTTGGTTTGCTGTGGAATTATGACGCTGGAGTATATTCCGTGAATATCCTAGAGCCAGGCATCCTCAACCAGAGAGGATATAGGAAGTTTTCATTTATTTTGTACTTCACCATTGTAGGAGAGGGGCTGAATATAGGTGCTGCTCTGTAAGGATAAATTCTTTCGCCTGCTTCCGAAGTAACAACATGTGGGATTGGAGAATCACGACGGACATCAAGCGCAGATTTACGATGCAGACTATTATGCTCACGATTACGGTCACAAGTAAAAAAATTAATACGTTCATGCGGAGTTATGTCAATTTATGGATCACATGCAAGGAAAGACAAACCAATAAGGACAAGAGAATTTTAAAGCTGGTGCTGCAGGCAAAAACTGTGTATCAAATGGACAGATAAAGTGAGAAGGGAGGAAGGGTTCAGAAGAGTAAGAAAATAGAAGGTCATATGGATTGGGCACACGGTGAAAAACAAAGAATTTGATGGGAAAATGCTAGAAATAGGTAGTAGTGATGGTTCCATGAAGCACAAATTAGGAGAATATTCTGAAAAGAAGTCCCATCAATGTGAAGGAAAATTAATGCTTGTTTCGGGAAGAATGGAGCACTGTTATCAACTAATTTTCGTATTGCGTGGTCAATGACGAGTGATGTTTCTTATCTCCCTCTTTTCGTTTGATGTTCCGCATGAGAGTGCTTTCTTCGTCTCTAACGTCTTCGTGGAGCCTGGTTTTCACTCTGAACTGGGCTCTACAAAAACTTGGTTTTATTCTGTCCTAACTCGGAAAGCGATGTGAAATCCCCCGCACATAAATGAAAAGTATTTTTTTTTTTTTAATTTTATTAGGTTATTTCACCCTTCACGAGGGAAAGAGTGAACTAACAATAATGCACGAGCAGTCGGGAAACCCCCATCGCGTCCCGAAGAAAAATATTTTTTCCAGCCATAGGAATTTCCTCCGAGATGAATAACCTCTTAATATTTGTCAGCACATACCAAATCATTTCACACATTTCATCAGCGCAAACATTTCTCCAGCATGCCGATTTCCATTCCAAAAATCCCAGCCCACCGTTAATGGGACCGCGAGAAGGCGCCAACGGAAATCACCGGCGGCGCCATCGATGACACCAGCGGAGGCGACGGTGTGACGCGGTAGCTCAGACTGCTAGCGCAAAAATGGTAGACCCAAAAACCTTTGGGAGCCTAGAATGTTCACTGCATCCGCCAGTTCCATTTACCATGGATTTCCCATTTTTTAATTTGACTTTCGGCAATTTTACCACACACTTTTCAAAGAAAACGTTTGACCCGTCGATCTAACGCAATTTTATCCATCAATGTTTCCACTAAAGCCAAGACTTTACACAATTTTTGTCGTCAATGGTACTGTTTCCATTTCTCCAGTGTTTAGCAAACATCCTATGGCTCTCAAAGCAGCAATGCAATTTTACAGTCCTTCAAAATCAATTATGAACGTATTCAAGATTATACTACAACACTATTGCTGTGAATTGTAGACGTAATAAGTGAAGCAGAAACATTATTTTAACAAGGGGTCTAAGTCAGTAAACTACAAGAATTTTTTACTTGACTTGCAGATTTATAAACGGGCCATTAATCACTCAAGTTCAATCGACTCCATTTGATTTCTTTAATATCCGCACACGATTTATTTACTTTGCAATTTTTTTCAAAATTAAAATGCATAAAAATAACTTAATGAACTGCAATTGATTAACTTAACTAAATGGCTCGAAGTCTATCCACATGCTCACATACCCTTCACGCCGTTTCCCTTCTGGGTAGTTATGGCAGTTGCCTCCCGTAGGCAAACAAGGGAGTCGAAATCTACTCTGCTGGCTGGTGAGGGTTTTTGGACCTTAAAGGTGGAAGTGTTGGGATATAGCTGCTTCCAATATGTTTCCTCCATAGACGGAAAAAAATAAATTTATGGATTTCTAAAAAAAATCCTATTTTTGCCGCATGATTAACATTGGAGGCGATTTCAAAACATGTTATTAAACGAACGAACTAGGACAACGAGCATAATCTTTCAGAGAATGTATACCTAAATTCGATTGTCACCCTTCATTGAATGGAAATTCAACATGCATACTTTCGTTTTCCCACAAAATGTCGGATGATAGCGCGGTATCACCTAGATTTTGAGATGAAGATGCCCTAACGGCGTATGGCAGAATGTGAAATAAGTATTTGAAAAAATATTAAAGTGATACGCAACAATGCAATACTTAAATGTTTCAGTCCAAAGAATTTTGAAAGATGGACGTCAATCTTCTCCTGAGTTTCTATTTCGTTTTTTTTTAATCCCGCTAGAATGTCTCCAAAGATTCCTCCGTATCCCCATCCCCCGTAAGCAAACGTAATGAAATAGCACACTCCCCTCCTCCCCAAAAGCCTTTCGTAATTAAAGGAGAACCCCTATTCCTTTCGCTGTGCCACCGAAATATTCAAAACGGAAATCTGTGAGCAATACTTCTCTGTGTGCTTTTTCGTGTTGTGTTCCTGTTGTGTGCCTGAAGCCACTTCCTTTATCACGCATATTAATTTTTTTCCATCTCATGAGGAAGCATTGCCCATGGTGGAGGCAACTATTTCCCATCACTTCCACCTTTAAGGCCAGGAACCCCTCGCCAGGAACTTGTACAGATTCCGACTCCCTTGTTTCCTCCTAGGAGACAAAAACCCTTCAAATCTCTCCGTCGCGAGAATCGCATAAAAATAACTCCGAGGCCAAGCCTACCGATATATTTCGAGGCTGTCTGAATAATGCCTTCGACATTTGAAGCAAATCCTATTGATCTAATATTTAAAAAAAATGGCTATGCGGACACCCCTGGGTCAAGCGCCCCACCGTGGACGTCCTTCATCTCGCAGTGGATATATTGGATTGACGCCTCCGAGCACATTCAAATCCTTTCAAACACCTTGCGGAGTCTTATGGCATCGTGGAAAGGGAGAGGATTCGCCTTCTTCCCAACCCTGCTGGTCACAAAGGGTCATCCCGTCAACCCCCTAATGGGGCCTCCTCCCCGTCACATTTGCCGCAGCCAACAACCTCGCGCGAGGTGACCAATCCGAAGCCGCACAAGTGGGGCCCTTGTTGCGACAATGGGGTCGACAATTGAACGACAGTGTTCGTTCGAAAACCAGGCCCTCCCGCTCGAAGCACTTGTGGAAGCCGAAGAGGATTTTGCGCGTCAATAAAGTTTTTTTCTCAATTGGATGTGTGTTCATTTGCATGTGCGGCTGAAGGAATCACAATTAGACATGAGTAGAGAATTAATCGAATAGTGTTCAGCGAAAGACAAGTCTCCCCCCTTCCTTTAATGCCGTACTCTTTTACCCTTTGATGAAGTACGCACTCATTCATTCATCGAGGATTATTCCTGAATAGCACCTGGCAGCGACAAAAGAGATACAAAAGCCTACACATAATTCGCCTCGCTTCCGTTTCATTGAGTTCCGATAATCCCCCTCTCAAATTTCATTCAGTGCCGTTCCCAATTAACTTCTCTCTAGAGGAGTAACTTCGATCTCTAAACCCCCATCTCCGCCTCTTCTGAAGTCTAATGAACTCTAAAAAGCCACCAAGTTAGTTTTAGTTATTAGCCTCCGACGCAGTTGAAAACGGAGGAAACTCAGCCTGGGAAAATCCATTTACGACAACACCTTAACTCCCTGAAAAGGATTTGACGTGGCCATCTCACGTCTGTTCATTCAGAGGATATTATATCAGAGTCCTCAATCTGGTCTGCACAAACCTCTATACAAACGGCTTGAAATTCTGAGCTCACGAGGGGTCCCAATGCCGCCGATCGATCATGTACCTATATATTTGAGTAAAATAACAGAGATGCGCATTTTATCCCCCCAGGAAAATTGTTTGGGGGTAATAATCGAGTGACGGTAGTTCCTAGCAACGAATAAAAGGCACATCAGAGCAACTACAGTTGAACTTAAAAAAAATAAGGAATCGCCAAAAGCTTCACCAATGCGAAAGCTAAGAAAAAAAGAAAGAAAGAAATTCCCCGCCCCCCCCAGGTTGACCGTAATCCACGGATTTTATCCTTTTGAGCATTGATCGTCTTGAAGGTCCTAGCTAAGAATTTTACTATTGGCTCAATGAGAATAGCTAAGGGGGAAAAACTATGACGTGTCACATAACTCTAATTCCTTCAAATTGGAGAACATGTTGCACCGCCCGGGTAAAAACATCGTATCTTCTTTTCCATCAATTTTCATACCCAAGGGCAAAAGTTATATTTTAATCAGTAAAATGATATTTTAATCTGAAATGAAGATATAAGGGAATTGATGAGGATTTGAAAACATTCAGTTATAATATTAGCATCATCATACTAACTGGTGTGACTTTAAAACGACCAGGCAAGAATTTTTTTGAGTTGCAATATTATACCTTGAGACATTATGCCGATTAGACCGTAATAATATCATTCAAACCTCAATTGCTATGAACTTCTTGCTCAATTGCTATGAAATCACTTGAACAGAAACCTATAAGGAAAAGAAGACCATGAAAACATCAATCCATTCTAAGGGAAATTTTGGTGGTAGATCAACGGGGTAGTCACGGAATTATCTGGAACGTTAGATATGATCATAAAGTCAGAAATTAATCTATGAAGACGGATAGAAAAAAAATTGTTTTTATCCATGATTGAACTTATCTGCGTGAAATATTCATAGTATCTACCTAATCTAAACAAATGTGATAAAAGTCCTTATTCTCCAACGGATTTCATCACACCAAACGTATTCTTTCATCAGTATGAACATGTACGACCAATAGAGCGCGCAGAAAGTCAAGTCATAATGTACCTGTAAGTATTTATGAAGCATGGGAAATACTTTACAAAATAAGTGTTTCAAAAATCTGTAATGCATGTCAAATTTATTCTATGTCTAAGAAAAATAGGGACGAACGGGATACGAGTTTACATTAGGTACCATATCTTTTCTCCAAAAACCCTTTTCTCTTATTTGGAAAAATGGGTTAAAATAAACTGGAGGAAAAGGCTATTCATAAATAATTTTTCACCTTCCGTAACACTTACTTTCCTGATTCCATTTATATAAGCATAAAGTACTTAGCCAATTGAAAATCGATGAAGAGTAATACGAGTATATCTACTTGAATGTGAAAGAGCTAAAGGAATCAGAATTTTGCTGGTAGGCTTAAAGAACATCCCTTGAAGCCTACCAGCTAAAATTTCCTCAAATGGAATAATTTTCAAATATTACTTGAGATACATTTTCTACCTCTACAACTCTTCGTAAAATATATTTCACCAACGCCAATCCCGTTAATTTCATTCATCAATGGTGGGGTGGATTAAAAGTAGAAAAAGCAAACTGCCTATTCCTTAAAGGGCATTATTTTCTTTTTTGAGGCTTCCGATGAAGCCGAGCTATTGAATGAAGGGATTAGGAACAGGTGTAAGGCATTGTGACTTTCAATTCCATGAGGCCCAAGCATGAAGAGGCAATCGAGAACTCGGCTCTAGCTGCTTGAAAATCAGAGGGCTAATGTCGTCCAGGCAAGGATAATGGAGATGGTCGAAGGGAAAGGATCAATGATTGGTTGAGGAACCTGAAGCCGATAGGAGGTGATTAGAAACTTTCATTTTGAACAAAAGGGTAAACACCCTCTGGAAAATTTAACGGCATAATAAAAAAAGTGTAGAAGCATTAAATTTCGTCACGCATGAGCGTAATGTTTACAACATGGATCAAGTATAGATTCTCATTTCGTATGCTCTGATCCTTTGAGAAGAGTCATTTCTCAGAAGTCAGTACGATTAAATATCGCTCAGAATTTGATATTCATTATCCCCACGCCTTTGAACAATTTACGAAAGATATCCTAGGTATTTACCCTTTTCTTAGACGATAAAAATCAGTGAATCAGCTTCTATTTCTCAGGTCCAAAACGGTACCTCGTCTGTGTTTGAATTTGCTCAGTCCCTTCTTCAATGTGATGTGGGTCTGATATTTCTTTCAACTATTGATACAACGCCTTGTTCCAAGAAACTATGCAAGTAAAGACTATGATTGCGATTTTCCATTGATCTTAAAAAATGATCTATTTTCAGTCTTACTATTATCATTCAGCAGAAATATAAGCCATTAAATCATTAAAAATGATTTAATGGCTTATATTTAATGGCTTAGTGGCAACAATAAAGCATAAAGGACGGAAAAGATTTAGAAATTGAAAGGAAAAATTAAACAAAAAGACTATTTATTAAATCTCGACATCTGAGCAGATACTCTCGAAATACTCGTAGATAAAAAGACATTGTTTTTTCCACTAAAAATATTAAGGTTATTAGAATATAAGTAGCTAAATGGGTTGATTAGAGGCTACTTTCTTAATTAATGACTTCCAGCGTCAAATTTATTTAAAAACGTAGAATTTTCATTAGTCATTCACTAATGAAGCAGGCAATTAAAATTATGAATTTATTTAGTAGAAATCATGGAAATGTTATTTTATTTAATTGGTATAGAAATATGAAAAGTGCTGAAACATGAACATTTTACATTTATTGTTACTATTAACGGTACTCTACCGGTTAGGGTACGTTTCTGATGGGCACACGACTTAAACCCTAAAAATAACCATTTCTTCATTTCCGCATATTTTGTATAACTGTCTTCAACAATCCATCGACCCTCAGTACCTCCTGTATCCAATTTCCTGCCTTCTTTGGATTTCTCCCAATAGCTTAATAGCTTTTTCTCCTCCCCCACCATGGGCGAAACCTCTTCGCTCGTTTTCCTTGCCGTCCATTTCGCTTTTTCCATACTTCTCCACGCCCACATTTCATGAGCCTCCAACCTATGTTAGTCATCTTGCCTGAACGATCAAGTTTCCGAGCAATAAAAAACCACACTCCATATCAACGTCTTCACCAGTCTTTTCTTTACATTCTTGGCTAGTGCCCTCATCATTAACTCTATCCTCTTTGTAAAAGTTTCCTTATTAAATGCTATGTTCCCAAATAATTATGGTGGCTTTATTTCGTGAATTTCGTTGCCCTGAGCGATGGAAAGAACAGTTATCTCCAGGGGTTTTATACGATGGTGAGCATTTTTATATTTTGTTTCGGCAAAGCAATGAACTTCAAGCACATTACGCATTGTAGAAAATATACATTTCCATTAAATTAATTTAGATAAAATATTTACAACTCTACGAAAAACTAAATTGCAATTATAAAATACCTAAGCCACCTCTTCTCGAATTATCATTTGTTCAAAAGAGACCTGGAAATCACAGTCATTAGGATCTCCTCAAAGTGAAGGGCATTGAGGTTACGCTAAAATATCTTTAATTCGAAGATTCGGAGCATTTGCTAAGATAAATCAATTTTCCCCGAAGCTCTGCTTGCATCGTAAGTCACCCGTTCAAAGGGCCAGAATTTAGGGGTAGTTGACAGGATAGGGTCGCAGGATCCGCCATCATAAAGGACCTCTCACATCTCATCAAGAAATAACCAAAGTGGTCTCGAGAGAAGCCCATTTTGCTCATTTCACTGCAGTATCGCCGCTTATTTTCCGATATCCGATTTTCTATATTTCCGATAATTTATACTGTGTATTCCTGAAGTGCCATTTGGATTACTATCTCACTACACAAACAGCAAAAGGTGCTAGTTTCATTGAATAGCAAAAAATCACGATGGCAATATTTACATAATATAGTACCTAGTAGGCATCTAGAATAACGGCATGTAAGCATGTGTGTCATTTTCTTCTTCATGAAATGAGGAACACTATGTATTCATCCACTGAAATTGTACTGAGCTACGATTAGTTTCGACACTTAGGCGTCATTTTCAGGTACTAGTCGTGCTTCAATAAAAATTCAGTGGATGAATTCATAGTGCTCCTCATTTCATGAACATGAACTTCCACATATTTGAGCCTGACACCATCGAATTCGTAATTTATTTCGTTACCTATTCCCATTCGGCGAGAGAGAATCCCAGTTATTCCTGAGTTGCCATGCCTTACAGTTGACTATGTGCCATAAAAACGTGCGCTATTTCTTAAAGGTACCAGAGTTTTTTTTAATTTTGAAAAAAAATTATTCTTGAAGTCTTCTTTTCCATTGCATTTGTTATATCCAACCTGCTTGGCCTGCTAACCAATTGATGCATAAAATATCAGGAAAAAATAAGATTATCTCCCTCAAAATACACCTACCTCAATAACATCAATTCGTTTTAATATAATATAAATTAACTGAAAACTCTTATAATGGAATTTAATGTGATGAGAAGTTATGCTGATTGTGCGGGAAAAAGCACTAATAATAAATCGGTAAATTGAAATGTAACACATACCTATAAAGACCTAGCGCCATGAGGTCTTAAAGGTTAAAAATAGAACCGGAATGTCATTATGTATTTAAAAAAAGTTTTGTACTCCATAATTTGTTTGGCAATAATTTTACAAGGGGCTTAAACAGATTTTTCTTTAACGTTTTGACTTTTTTATGTTTGTTTAAATGCTTTGCTGCCTTTATGGCGTAGGTTAAGTGCTAATTTTAGCAGATGAAATGAGACGCAACGGTTGTTAATTAAAATATCAATTAAAACTGAAAATAAGGCACTCATTCTATTAGGAAGATAGTACAATTACACCACTCGAACGCAATTGTGAAATTGTTTTGATCATGGCTAAGTGAGCATTCCTACTCTAGAAATTTTAAAATTTTTATTATTTTTTTGCAAGATTCCAATAGTTTAATTTTTTCTAGGAGATTGAGTCTACACCATAGTCATCTTTTTTCAAGTGAGGAAATCACTCCAAATACATCACTAGAGACGCTCACAGCTCGCGAGCAGAACAAACAGTCCCTATAACCGAAAAGTACTTCGGAATTTACGACGACTCAATCAATGCCTCAGTGTACCCTGAGCCGGTAGAAGGAAGGAAGTGGAGGGGGGATGGGAAAATTCATCGGCAAAGGAAAGGTCCGAGGCTATGGGCTATTGTGAATAATCCATCCCCTAAGACGCCTCGGCGCTTCATCCGAAACGTAAGCACTCGGGGCGGGGTGAGAGGAGAAGGCGGCCATTTTCGGGAAAATAACACCCTGAAAAAACATACACTCCTTGAGATCATGTGCGACGGGGGTGGGACTGAGAGATGTTTCATACTCTCTCTCTCTCGCAGTGTCAACATGCGGGAGGGTGATGGCGTTGCGGGGATGGATGGTGGGGTCGACGAGGGGAGGAGGGACGAGGGCAAGGGTGCTGCTCGCCTCAACCCTCTCTCCCCCCCCTCCGCCATCGACTAGGGGGCAAAGAAAAATCTTCGGAAAAATCTGTCCATTATTTGCCCCGAGGGGGAAAGTTGGAACGAGGAAAGGTCGTTTTAGAAGACGGGATCGGGGGGGATTGAAAATTGAGGTTGGGCGGAGGAGGAGAGAGCGAAGACGGAGATTGAGAGGTAGGGAGGGGCAGGAGAAAAGCGGAAGGAGAGAAAGAATGAGAGGATAGGTTTGGGAGAAGATGAGGGAGGGAAGCGGGAGATGGAAAGGATCGAGCGATCGGTATGGAGGAGGAGGGAGAGAGAGAGAGAAATTGGAATGTAGATGAATATTTGAGTGACGATGACGCGAATGTGAGGAGCGAAGACGGACGGCGAATTAAAGCGCTTTGATAATATCTTTCTTGTGTGTGAATGTTCGGATATGCATTATTTTACTAATTTAATTGAAATGATCAGGATTTATGGGGTGAAACGATTTTGGTTACATTTAAAAACGCCTCACATCGTTGATTTTTTCGATGAAATGGGTATTCTCATTTGATCGTCAATGCCGAGAGATTCAGGAAAGCATACTAGAGATGCTCCATGAGTTAGCTCTGGTACCGGAGCCTGGATGCCATAATAAGCGCCTATATACCTAATGAAAAAAAAAGAAAACTAACTAAATGCGTTTTCCATAGTCCAAATGTACTTCTTATGGTGCAATGAATAATCCTTCCTTGGATTGAACCCAGATTCATAGGGTCATTCAGCCTGGATAAATATTTGTAACATAATGATTCGATAACTATAATACTATAATAGTGTTATCTTTTACAGATAAAGATATCAATTTCAGAGAGACGAACAGATAATCAGGGACCATTAGGAAGTTTATACAGTAAAACTGTCTCAAAAAATAACCACCTCTTCGTAGGTTTTATTGGCGGTTACAACATTTTTTAAAGAAAATCGCTCATTAATTCTATTAAATTAAATATGAGAGGGTGAAGGTTTAATTTAATTATTAGTGCAAGCTCTTTAGAAAATTCTTCACAATAAGACTCCAAATCGGTCCTCTAGGATCATTCATTGGGAGATTCAACCCATGAAACAAACGATAGAGCAGCGCACTCTCAGAAGTTAACAACAGAGCACCCTTCTATCTTCTGAATAGATTTCGTTTGTAAAAGGAGGGCATATGTAATTAAGGTCACTTGTTAGGGAAAAAACGAAAAAAAGATTCTCACTTTAGGATTAGTTTGGGAAGGAATCGGGTAAGGAAAGCTTCTGAAGGGTCCGGAAGGGTTGTGTAATAATGGGACTGGCGCCCGACTTAATTCAATGGAGTGGTTAAAGGTTTGGTAAAATATCTTGGCTCAGTATGTGTCCAATTAGCATCCATCTTCTTCTGGTTTCTCCCATTGGCTTCTTTCTCCTCCTGATCTTGGAAGAACTTCTTTATTTTATACTCTATATATCCATTTTGTTTTCATAATTCTCCCATAGCATTATATTTTCATCGGTTCAAATCCTCTTTTTTTCTGCTGTTCCTATCGTACCAAAGCAATTGCAAAGTAAACTCCGAATATAATTCTTATAAAACCGCTTCCTTATATCTGACTAGGAATCTTTGCCGTTATTTCTTTTCTTTTCATAGAAATCCTTCTTTGCCTACGATTTTCTGCTTACTAACAAATGTCTCTTTCATTTCTGATGATATTGCTATCATAAAATCTACAATCTTTCACTAATTCCACTTGGATTTCCGACGAGTAATCTTGGAAAGTTTATATTTCCTTCAGAAAATCACCTAAATTTTATTGTTGTTAACCCGAAAAGTTGCAGCACACCTACCCATTCCCCCATGCATCCGTTCGCCGCTATTTATATTTCCATGCATCTCCTTTACTGCCTTCTCAATGCACACATTAAATATCTTGGGCGAAAATATAGCAATCGTGCCTCACTCCTTTACTTAAACTTTTTCTTTGCTTTCCTCACATCCTTGTACTCCGGAAAGACTAGAGCGAAAGACTGCAATTATTTTAATGGAGTACAAAATCGTTTAAATTCTGAGTTACAATGGTATCCTTAAGACCATTCTGGAATGAGAACATGGTAGAGAACTACTTGAATCAAGTTATCAGTAATATCAATGCTAGGAGCGAAGAGGGAAAGAAAAGACTGGTAGAGGACAGGATATCTTGGTGAGCTTCTGCTACAAGCCAATAGTAGGATAGTTTACCCGTGATAATGACTATGGCAAATATCCCTAGAAATCGAAGTGGAAGGAGAGAAGCTGATTGGCGATGGCCGGATGGGAAAAGAGATAGAGAACGGTTGAGATACGGGACAATGCGGGCAAAGTTCAGCAATTGCAACTGCGAGGGTTCAGTGAGAAGGGTTATTGGGGGTGGAGGGGGGGGAGTAGAGGTGGCAACTAGATGTGCCACGGTCGAATGAAGCGGACGAAGAGGGCGGGCCGGAAGGGCATCCAAGGGAATAGG
>LYUA01000036.1:412116-424536 GCA_002093875.1 Calopteryx splendens | reverse complement strand
TTTCCGGCTTCTATCAATTCTTCCTTGACTGAAGCGATATATATATATATCATCTGTCTCAATTTTAGCTTTACTTTGGTTTTCGTAAAATCCCAAAATTTACTTTGAAGGTCTGTTTGGTTCCATTCTTTTGATGTGCACATAAAATTTCAACCTGTATTTTCACATATCGTAATGTATGTCTCTGTATCTTTTGATTTTTTTATTTCCTTTTAATCTGTATGATTGTTCATCGTTTTGTTTTGGCTTAAAATGTTTATGATAATTTTCCTTTCTTTCCTTTGGATTTCCTCAATATATTTCTTTCATTTCGAAATTAGTTACTGCTCCATGAAGGAATTCTGGTTTTCTTACTGCTCTGTAGCATTCTGTGTGTGCATTTCGCGTATGTAGAAATGTATTATTTGTTGTAGATGTCTCGTGTGAGTCCTTGGGCAGTTTCTATTTTTCGACAACGAATTTCATTCGCAGCCTTTTATAAGCCAAAAATCTTGTATGGTTTTTGCCTAACTATTTAAATTGAGAAACCTTTTCGATTTTTCCGTATTTCGCTCTGAAAATTTGGGTGTCAATTTTTTGTAAGTGATGTATTCTGTTCTTCCGAACGAAATTTGGAGACCCTCTCCTTCTGCGGCTTCTTTCAATTAGAGATTTCTGAGTTTCAATTTGTTTCTGGGCTGTGGTCCTGAGTCAAGATTGCCAGGACATCTGCAAATGCCAGGCAGCCTATTTTAATGTTAGGTTCTCCTAATTTAATTGGTTAATCAATTTTGAGAATAAAATTTTGTTTGCGCCATTCCTGGATTACTTTTTCGGGGACAGCGATTGAAGAGTAATGGGGAATGGGGAGAGACTGTCTCCTTGTCAGAAGGTTACGAAATTCCACCCTTGAAGATTCTTATGGACATTGTGGTAGTTAACATTTGTTTAATGATTGCAAGGGTTTTAGAATCCAGCCCTTAAATTTTTAAACGCACATAAAATAAGCTACAAACAGGAAATGAGGGAAATGATTAATTTTGTTACAGTACCGATATAGTTTGAGTTATGTGTTCCGATAAATTTACGGAATAGTAAAAATAAATGAGATTATTATATAGAACGAGAAAATGAAAGCAACTGAATTCACAAGATTAATTAAGGCTCGGCTTCTTATTAAACATGAAGGGTATAAAATACTATAGGTGGAAAAATTCACACGCATGGAAAGTACGAGGGGCGTCCGTAAAGTTCGCACCTTCAGCTGAAAATAGTATGAATACCTGAATACACCCGCATGCCATGGTAGCGCAATGAGATCCTCCATTGTTCGTGAATATAATTACTGAGATCCTATGCAGAGAAGGACTGATAAATATGTAAAATGTGAGACTTTCATCTCTTTGCTTCTCTTAAAAGATACCAAATTTACGAAAACCCCTCGTCCATTGGAGGAAAATTGGTACTTTATCGGCGGGAAGATTCGGGTAAAAATAGCGTCAGCGAAAGGTGTGTTTTCAAAAAGGAGTGAACTGATGACCTTTACTCAAATAAAAGCGTACACAAAGCATGGACCAACTGCGAGAAAGACAAAGAACAAGCATCGAATATCACGGGCAATTAGGAGAATCTGGTTAGTGAATTCGAAGAAGATCGAGAAAGTGGACGAAAAAAACATCGAGAGGTCGCTTTGAATGTTTTTTTGGAGAGAAAATATCTGTTTACATCGCGAACAGATTTTCTAATGAGGCCAATATGGGCATGATGAGGGACACAGAGATTATGGGGCGCTGGAGATAGCAAACGCGAACTTCATTGGTAGCTTTATGTATCTTACTTATAAATACATATGATAAGTCATGAAGGGTGTTCATTAGCTTTCAGAGCCATTCATGACTTACATTAGTTCCACACCACAAGTAACTTCTTATAATGATTCCATTTGATTAAGCAAGCGTTTCCGAGCGAAGCCAGTTTTCTCAGTATCTAAGATAATTGAATTTGACGATGTAAACACAAAAATCCCAGGATAGAATTCTTAGAAACGATGTAGTAACGTACTCAGGGATATTCTCAGAAGTTTTTTCAAACAAATGTTCCCGTTCACAGAAGTATTAACCAATAGACTTAGCTTACTCGCATGACTGTTGAATGTAGTAGAACCTACAAATATTTTTCGGCCTGTGTTTTTTATAATACTAAATAATGGTTTCTAAATTAATGCTTAAGTTTTTTCTACAAATTAAGTTAATGCTATATCTTGCTATGATGAATACATGTTTGATGTTTAAGACGAAACGGCCACTTGAGATTGTTTTAAGAACTAAAATAATATTTTACTGACCTTAAGCACTTAGTTCATACTCCACTCACCTACATTATCAAATACATATATCCTTACGGAGTACAATGCAAAAAGCTTTCTGACAACATTTAACCTAAAATTTCTGATGAAGAAGTTATAAAATCTTCAATGAAAGGAAAAAATACAGTGTTGAGTGTTCTATTGCCCGATGGGGTGGATAAGATATGTGTTTATGTACACTGGGTAGGTAGATGAATAATAATATCTGGTCCCATGAAACGAATATTTGGGCAAATAAATAGCTCGTATGTTTTCCGCACAAATAAATTAATACTAATTTATTTTTAGATATTCTAAAGGAACAGTTACAAGCTGCACTTAAAAATTTTAAGATGATGTGTTATTGATACAATATGGTTTTGGTAACAGTGTTATAAAGTACTGAAAATATTAACAGGGTAATACTGATTTAATAACACTACTAATTTAATCCAAAAAAAACACAAGAGGCGAAATTGGAGAAAGACTAATTGCATTTGATAGCCGACAGTATTCAAACCTAAGGATTAAGAAAGGATCAACGGTGTGTGAAATGCACACAATGAGGTAGAGGGAGGTAGTTCCTTTCCTTGCAACATCGCTGAAGATCGCCGGAAGATCATTCAGCTTGCGTTCAGCCCGGGGCTCTCATAGCCATCAACCAGACTTAAATCCATCCCATCAAGAGCTGGCCAATCTATCCTTTGATCCGCCATTTTATATTAGCCATAATTAATTAATTAGGTTTTAATTTTTCATGAATTTGAACTGCTTTCTTGGGAATGTTTTATTAAGTGGGGCGCGTCCTATTGCTCATACAATTTCTAAATGACGTTCTTATAGGCGTCATAAAAATTCTCTATAGCCAACTATTTCATTCTAATCGATTGACCACCACTCTCACTCGGCACGTGGACGGTTCAGTTCCGCAGTTTTATTTTTTTAGACGCCACGAGGAGATCACGATACGAGCGCCCGCGTTTCGTGATGAATCCATAACAAAAAACGACCCAATGAAGTTCATACAAAATAAGGAAGGCAAGTGTGCTAGTTAACTAGACTGTAATCCCAAATTTGCAAACACAATCTCGATCGGTAGAAAATATGTTTTCGCCGGATATGAAATCACCCAGGAATGTCCTAAACGTTCTTTTTTGTTTTTTTTTTGCAGTCCGTTTGCTGGATTATATTTTCTGGGAGAACAGAACTTTTTTCACACACGCTACCCTATTTAAATACAATACTCTATGCGTTCAAACACCAGTCACTTCGACAACCCACTAAGCTAAGCGTGAAATTCAAAGTTATGAATTAAAGATTTTAAAATCTATAGAAACAAAAATCTCTACCGAGTACAAAATGGAAGAACTTAAGGATTTGAAAATCTGACGTGAAAAGGAAATATATTACACGGATGTTTTTCGAATGTTTATTGAGGAGCAAAAAGACTGATCAAAGAGAGTTAACTTTGACTAAGCGCCCAATTTAAAAGGGAAACGAGATTAAACTTCTGAAGCGTGCCTCATATTTTTCAACAGTACAGTTGCTAGCCACAGAAATATAAATTCACGTTTGTGGCTCATCCGTGTTCTCGCAAATGAACTTCGATTCCCCTCAGGGCCTCCTTCGCAGTCCTTGGGAACATTCTCGAGTTTAAACATCTATTTCTTTCTTATTGATCGGTCGAGTCCACGAAAATTTTCTCATGAACTACTTTCCCACTTCCACATTTTTTTAAATTGACTTCAACTCCAATGAAAACGTGATAAATTTGGCTACATCTCGGCTGCAATGGTAAGTGTTAAGTATTTACCCCTAAGGTTGTTATAAGCGGAGAATTTTGCCAGTTCTAATTGATAATACTGTGAAATATTTTCCCATGAATCTCGTGAAATTATAAATATATTTTTTTAAGGCCATCAAATATTCGCTACCCTTGGGAATAAGGATTCCGATAATGGTGCCTAAGCAAATAGCTGAACTACAAAACACAGAAAGAATGGTAAATGTTACTACGGGCAATGTATAAGGAAGATCAATGATCCAATTACTGTATCAGAAAAAAGTTTACCTTCTATATTTAAATACTGAAACGTTTTGACTACCTAATTTAAATATGTAATTGTAATGCCACAGGCGCGGAGGATCATAGGTTCAAATAATATGGGCTAATAAGTAAATTGTGCACGTTATTATTTTTTACCATTAAAAAAATAAATTACAAGAAAGCAATAGATAGGGAAATAATACAGGGCAATAAGAAAACTTTAAGAATGGGACTACAAATAGACTTATTTTTGGCGTTATTCATAGGACCCTACGCTATGCTAGAAGTGTAAAAACGAGAAAGAGTGTGTTTTGAACGGTTCCAAATAACAATTTCATGTCATGTTACCTTATTATTTAAAGCAATATGGCCTTCGGTTACTGTTGCATTAGTGTGATTTTCTTTACTTTTTGAACGTAATTTATTTTTTTACTGGGAAGGAGTAATTTTAAGGTCTACACTTCTGGTAATCAATGCAATTTACTACTCTTTAATCATCTCCTAATATATAATTACAGATTAACCTTTTCAAAATAATTAGAATGAGTACACATGCATTCAATGCCATACAGTTTACCTCTCATAACTTCAGCATATTATTTCCCATTCAGACTTAACATTTCTTCCTGTAGAAATGATTTCTTCGGTAAATTACTCATAAATCAACAGAGGCGATTTACCTCGCCGTAAAACTCAACCACATTATTAAGTGAATGCTTGGTTTTGCATGGAGATCAAATTAGAGAAATTTCAGAATTAGGATCTTCAAAGCCTGGACTCCTAAGTACACGGCTCTCGTATTACAGGCAGTAAACGTGAGCGTCTAATGATTCCGAAAATGTGAGCTCATTATCTTCGTTCGCTTGTTATACCGACGTTTTTGTAATCTCCGTCAATGTTAATCAAATGGCAACTACTGATTATTTGAAAATTTTCAGCTACTATCCTGGGACGCATTGGAATGAGGATGCATTTTTTCTTGATGTTTCTCACAGGGATCTTATAAACCCTGAGCATTTCAGCCTAATCGCCCCAGTAGTTCTGACTGGGTGTTTTGTGTATCTTACATTATCGTCAACGACGTCGCTTCTCCTCGCTGATAGCTTCATCTGAATAAATGGTTAATAGTTTGTTATTTAAAATGAATCTCAATAGTTTTTTTACTTTAAAAAGGAGATCCAGTGGTTATTAATCCTGACCCTCTTCGTCATTATTCATTCGGCTTCGGCCACTCTCCTCAACTCACTCGCTCGGCTAAGAGAATTTTCGGCTCGTAACAACGCAGTTGGCTGAAGGAAAACGTCTTGAGGAATTCCTTTCGGATAAGATATTGTCCATTTAAGTGGGATCCTCGGTGCATGCCTGGGAAACGAAGGTCGCCCTGATTCTGGTCCTGGCGGGTGGTTTCTATTTCAGGGTATCGCATCCCCTTCCGCGTCTCGGGGAGAAAGGAGAGAGAGTTAGACAGAGGGTTAGTAGGAATGAGATCAAAAGTAAAAGGGTGATGCGGTGAAGTTAAATCATTGGAAGGAAACAAAAAGGGAGGATTATTTTGAATAAATTTAAATGAACGCGCGTAAATTTGACAACGTGATCATGTCTCGGGGTTTTCTATACACACATAATTATATATATTCTTCGAAGGCTTCACGGATGTGAATAATAAGTACATTGATGGACTCAATGGCATTGGCCAACGCAAACATAGATATAAACATAAAAAATCGGACACTCACACATATTCCGAAATAAATATATACTTGTATAGTAATATAAATGCTATACCATTGATTTTCAGGGAACTAGGACTTTCTGAGAAAAGAATAGGGCGTGCGAGAGGAAATTGATGTTCGAACGTCACATGGTGTACGGTACGAGTTTCTTGTTAGTACATTCACCATTCGATGCAAACCTCCAGGTGTTCGTTTTTTCAAGCTGCAAGCAAATGTGCAAGTCCTTCCAAAATTATTATAAGTGTAATGTAAAACATTCTAAACAAACAACACAAGAAATTCAGGCGTCAACAGTATTCTGTTAAAGGTAGATAGCCATTGAAAGTTTATTGCAATGGATCTTTTCGTCTCCTTGAGGACAGCTACGACGTTCGTTGCAGATTCTCTTAGCCTGGAAGCTTTTCGTCGGCAGGAAGGAGGGCGGGGCGAACTGAGTGAGATATCTCTCCTTAAGAAGGCCCTTATGGAAGATATCTTCCTCCACACCGCCCACTCCTCCCCTGGTTCCCGCCCCCGAAAGCGAAAACCAAAAATAAAGCGGGAGATTATATCGGAGCGAGAGTAGGCATCTTGAAACGTCTTGAGAAAGGATCGCCAATGGACTGAGCCATCGACGAAGGTGAGGTGGATGCGATGAGAGAGGTCTCGCTTCTAAAGCGGCTCCTCGAAGATGGCCAACTGTCAAAATTTTATAAATCCATGAGGAGACAGTGCTCAGAGCAAGGATATCGGTCGCGTACGATAAACGTACGCGTCAGTGATCAATTTACGTTCCAGGAAACACGTCGGGAGGGGAAATGAAGACCGAAGAATAACATGCGTGTAACTGTTTCAAGAAGTACTAAGTATTTCACAGGGTACTATGTGTTGCGGTTAAGATTTAAAGCAGAATAATACAAATTACCATCAATGCATGCCAAAAATACCCCGCAAGCCGCAGCCAAAGTACCTAGTGAACGGCGAGCGGAGTTAAGACAGCAGCCTTGAAAGAGGAAGACATGAGGGAATATGCTTTAGTGAATTGATAATTCCTTTTTTGTATCATGGCCGTAAATTGTGCAACGGAAAAGCTAATACTTGAATCTGTTTGGAACACACCTTACTTATTTAGTCCTGTGTTATCCGACCTGCTAATGAAGGTAAGATAATTGGATTTTTTTCCAATTACCACGAAATTTACAAATTAAAGATGTAAACCTACACTGAGTATTTGCATTGTACAAGTGCACGAAGCAAATCGTGGATGTGTGTCGCGCGCGCTGTGTTGTTTTCTGTTACCAAAATTAGTTATATGTATTTCCAACCGTGTAAAACAAATACAAATATTGACTTTTTCATCACATAGTACCCGCAGCTAAAATAAATACGTAACGGAGAAAATATGCTAGGCATACGTCATTTTCCATAACGATTCGCCCGATTTTAAACTGTTCATATAACTTTTACCCCAGATTTTGGATAAGCTCAACAGTTCTACGTCCATGTGCGAGACATTGTGACCGCACGATAAAAAATGTGAAAAACAACCTCGTAAAAAATGTCTAAAATCTCGAGAGTTTAAAAAAATGACCCTCCCTTTAAGAATACCTATATTTTTTGCATAAAATTTAAAATTGTACGCTTTACCGTACCTGCACCGTCTGGCAACGAAATTTCGGAGCTTTCGTATCGGGTCAGAACCTTTGGACAACTTCAGCCATGTACAGTACATTCCATGCCATGCCAGTACATTATATGCTACAGCATAAATAAAAAAAAAACTAGCATAAAGTCCGAGTTACACTTCAAAGGGACGTACTTCAATAAAGTGTGAAATATAATTAGAAATGATGTGCAATATAGTGCAAACATAATCGGTGAAAACGAGAAGGGACCTTTCGATAAATTTACCATGAATCAGAAGTAATTGTAGCTATCTAATGCGCACAGCGGGATCGCCCCCAAATACTTTAAACGAAATCAGGCATGGTTACATTATTGTCTTCATGGCATGCAGTCGTGTTAGCCGTACAAACTGTCCTACACCATATAGGCAAGAGAAGCCAAGACGTCGGAATCGGCATATGTGTATTTAAGCACCAACAGGAGAAGGAAAAGATGTTTGTGAGAGAAATTGGAAAACGCTGGAGCGCGAAAGCGATTTTGTGTAGGAAGCAAAGAAGATTTCTCAAATCTTTTTTCCGCGTTTCAATTTTCGCTGACTTTTCCCTTCGCAACGGCCATGCCGCGGAGATATAAGTGTGATCTTCCTCGCGATATTGCTTTCGAGAAGATAAAACGAGCCATCTCTTTCAACGTTGGAATGAGATTGTGTTTGTGTACGGATGTCTGAGGCGATCACGAAGCTCCTTTTCAAAACCCATAAATGTATTTCGAATAGGCACTTCATTCGAGTGAGGAATTCTGTTTCTTCTTGGGGGGCTATTTTAAGTCCTTCCGACATTTTTGCCTCAGAAAGGAATCCATGCGTAATTTATCTGGTATTCGGGCGTTCCAATTTCGCCACTTGAGCAACACCTGTACTTAGTCTGCATGCCTAACACTCTTGTTTGTAACATCTATCTTGCGTCAATCTTGTATTTTATAGGGAAATGGACAAATTTAAAGCAACGCCTATTTCAGCAGAGTTCGTCTTTTCCAAATGAGATGCTGATTAACGAGGATTCTAGATGGTTTTAACAACAGGATATCCGAATGGAAGAAAGCGGTCTCGTGAAGGGATGTTAGTAAAAAGCTGAGGAGAAAACTCATCCTCTATCTGGAATTAAACCCAAGACATTCATCCCGGAAGTCTAGAACACTAATCGTTCTCCGTCTGGGGGAAGACTATATTGTCCGTTAGAAGTTAGGAGTGATAGGGGACTCAAGAGTCTCAATCTCACCACATAAATAAAGACACCTATCCATCGGTTCCCCATGCGTTTCGAACGGTCAATCAAAGAAATAAGTAAATGGTTATTTGGGACGTAAATTGCTATGCCGTTAATCGCCGAAAAATCCGCATGACGCGTTTCATTTGCCGAAGTGTGGTGTTGATTTTTTTGCTGCATTTTACCATGTTTCGAATCTTCAAAACCTTTCAAATTTTAGAAAAGCATGAATTCAGTGCACATGAACTTCCGACGCGTAATTTTCATCACGATAATTATTAAGCCATGTCGGCTTTGTAAGATCTCTGCGCATGTTTTTGAATTCTCAACAGAAAATTGTTTAATAAACTCCGGTACGATAGGTGTTGCCAGAGCCAGCAATCGGAAAACAAGATCACCGCACTTTAGATTTTTCCGAAAATGATTATTGATTAGCTCGTCAACAATCAAGCTCGTCAATCAAGGGTGCCTTAAATGGTAAAAAATTAGCAGCGAATTTGCATGAAAATGTTTTATTCGCTACCACTTCTGTCGCACCTATCTTGGCAAATTGTTTTTTCCTTTTTCATAGTCCTCCTTTACAAATAACCCAAATAGATTCACGCTTCGCCTCCCGAGGTATCAATCGAATACAAACGTTCTAGACTCTGTTTATTCTAGATAGAATAACACTTCCTTTCCGTGAGATATTTATCAAAGACAATTCGTTCAGATAGTTGCTTTTGCGAAAGATATCTATTACAAAAATTAAGAATGCGTAACATTTTTTACGTGTAGTGTTGTCTTAAGTGTAAGTCAATCTTTTTGAGTAGTCTTAAGGAAAGAAATATGAATGCATAAAACTGTAAAAATTAAGCGACCATAATAATTTCTGAACGACAGGGTTTAGCCAAATCAAATGAAAAAGGTTTGTCTCACCTCAGTATTTGATAAGTCGAATCTAATAGTGCCATGGACGTTAATACGGTTACAACACCTATTCCATGTACGTACTGCTACAGATTTGATACGGATACGGATAGGTACTGAAATGTCTTTTATTGACCGGAAAGCATGTTCCGCGAAACCTAATAAAAATAGCCATGACGTAATGAACGACCGTCATAGTTAATGCCCACTAAAATTTTGTTCTTTTCTTTGGAAAAAAAGGCTTAAAATTACTCAAACTATTGAAATCTGAAAAACAAACTTTGAAAAGAAAACTTCTAAACAAGAGTACAACAAGCAGAATTTCCAAGAAGGCTGGATTTTTATCGCTAAGACAATAGGAATTAAATCGGTACACGGTACACCGTACTCTTCCAATTAAAAAGAAACCTTTATCGGGCCTATCCTTTCATGTCGAAGGGGCAATGTTTTCCTTAGGCAACGGAATAGGAGCCGCGACGTCTGGGACCGCAAGTTCGGGCTGCCAGGGATGGCAGCAGCCTTTAAGGTTCAATTGACTTTCAAGGTTGGAATGCCTTTATAATTCTTCAGCGGAAGCAGACATCCAGTTCTCACGACCAATTTTCTCACGCCCGGAGTGATGCGATAGCAAGGCGAGTGCTTTTTTTTTAATTCTCTCCCTCACTCTCCGCTTCTCAAACAGTGCATTTTGTCGGAATTTAGACAAGGGGGACGGGCGTAAACTTCTTCCCCATTTCCGCGTGGAGCACAAGCACAATTCGAACTTTTGTTTGAACCACAGTCCCCGTCGGCGATTGCACTTCGCATTCCGTTGGGCTTAAAGCTTTCCCAGGGTCACAATTAAATACGAGTTCTCCGATTAAACTCGATCCTGGAACATTAAAGTTAAAGCATATTTCACAAATTTCACAGAATGTTTACTAATTATGAGCCCCGATTCAAGTTTAAGTTAAGAAATTAATTTTTAATTATTATTTCAAAAGTTCTTTCAAAAAATAAAGTTGTCTAACATATATTTCAGGCCGTATAACAGATCGAGAAGATAAAATGTGCCTTTTGACTTATATTCTTATATCATATCGTAACCTGTAATAACTTTTCCCGGAAAAATTTCGCATTCACGCCAAAAGTTGACAGTCATGTTTGACGGTCATTATAATTCCAAGTACTCATTCTCAGAGGTTTGCACGGTTGACCAAAAAGAAAACAAGGAGAGGGTGTGCTTCTGGGAGTAATGAAGCAAACAAACTCTTTCTGTCGTTTGAAATAATTGAACGCATTCTTCTAAAGGGATGGGTGGCTTCCCTAACTGTCGTCCTTGGGAAGTTACCGGCCCGGAGAAAAATTCCAGGCTTCATAAATGCCAGTTAATTGCAATCGATCCACCGGAAATTCTTTGCATTTACATATTGAATATAGCAAAAGTGGTCCGCAGTAAACGATTATAATAATGAAAACCAGTCCTTGGACCCGTCCATTTGGGGAATGCCGCGATTGTGAATAGTATGTCAAGTACGAGCTACGGAGAAATAAGGATAAAAATAGAACGGGTAAGATCAAAGGAAATATTAATACGCGAGAAAGAAGTAAGAGATAAATTCATACGAAAGCAGTTTAAATGTTAACAGCGATACTGACCTTTAACTATTTCCACCAGTTAAAGCCCTGAATCTTTGTTGAATGAAACTTTCGGGTCCGTCAATAAGATTCTAGATCATATGATTCAGGATGAACTCTAATTAGGAAACTGAAAAGTTTCTCAAGACTGTGGAAGAGAGCTCTTTCATGATATAGAATTTGGAATGGAAACTTTGAGCACACCAATCTGCGACCAACGTTCATGCTCAAGGAAAAGGTGGACGTGAAATTAACACCGATGTCAAATGAGCCGAGTGCTGGCAAGTTAAAGAAAAAAGTGAAAAGACGAAATAAAAAGAACATGATCTTGGCAACGCTCCATTGACCTTAAGTCTATTTAAATAAAACATGAAATCCTCCTCTACCACCCTATACCACGAAAATGAAAAAAATCCCATTCCCTGCACCTTTTATTTATCAAATCACATCTATGCACACACCATGGATTCCGGAAGACCACCAAATATACCTGCATCCCCCGCGGCTTTGTCAACACATAAGGCCGACGCAATTCGATTTCAGTCATGCTCCTCCATCCTCTTCAACACTCACCGTTCCATATACCTCCACTCATATATCACGGTCTTCGGTCGAAATCTCTCGATTCAACCTCCTCCCCGCCAACATCATTCTTGAAACCCATCTTTTTTCACTGAGACAGCTGTCGGGACAATCTCTTTGCTTTTGACGTCTCTGGCGTGGAAAAACTTCAATATTCCTTACACCTACACCAGGGTTTTAACCCACCCCTACACTCCTCAACCCCTTCGGTGGATTATGTATGCATGAAATAACATGGTGTGAACTTATTTCAATTGTGCCGTCCAAATATTATGTATATATATATATGTATATATATATATACATACATATATATAATTATATATAAAAGAAATTATA
>LYUA01000036.1:398373-409750 GCA_002093875.1 Calopteryx splendens | reverse complement strand
GAAAAATGGTACACAGCTTGGGTGAAGCTGACGGTGTAGATTCTAATTCGGGCCCTTCGATTAGGAACTCACTGCCCACTGGACTACCACGACCAATTCACATACGTGCTTAAGAGTTAAAAAATTATTGTACTTGTAGGTATAGTACAATCTTTGAGTCCACAAACAAAATAAGCTACATGTAGAAGCTCAGCGTAGAAATTTTATTTGAACTTTGATGTGGCCTATTACCGAGTTGAACTAATAAGCATAATCATTTATAAAGTTAAACCGCTTAAAAATTCGACATTCGGCCAAAAATGTATTTCATTGGAGAAAACATGAGGTATTAAATGAACAGAATTATAACTACACTTATACATATATATACGCTCACGTTGAAGTGTATTTGTTTTATTCAGGTTAATTTATGAAAAAAAGGAATCCAAGTACTTTGAGTGAAAATTAATGGAGGCAAACATGACTGATGTTTTATCTATCTATCTACGATAGATTTAATAAACGAAGAAATTTTAATAAGAACACGGTTTTAATTATGCGTCGCGAAGCCAATCAAAATCTGCTTCCTACCTCTTCCTCTTCGATGCATACTCGCTAATCATCAGGGAATCATTACGGAAGGAAATCCCGTGACCCGAAAGGTCATCGATCAACTGACGTGGGCCCTAATCAACACTAGAAAAGAACCGCTCTTGCATGAATCCTTTCGATGCATCTAAATGCCGCGTTATACGGGGAAATGTTCCGCCAAACTCGCATCATTAGTAACTTGTATACATGTAATTTGCCTCAAATCGTATGGGATTGTACGAGAGAGAGTTAGGGGGAAAACTATTTTTATCTCTAAGTTCCATACCAGTCAGAAACGAGCATAAGGTCGCGGTCGTAAATCGAGCACTCCAGCGCGAACAGGTAACAGGGTAAATAAATAAACAGGTAACAGGGTAAATAAATAAACAGGTAACAGGGTAAATAAATCGGAGGGAAAATCCTAGCCTTTACAACAAGGCACACAAGAAATATTACGATTAACGCTCCCATTATTCGAGTTGTATCGTGTGGAAAGACACCGGAAGGGAAATCGCAGATATTTGGGATCGGGGTTTTCTCAAACAATTTCGTAAGGAAACTTGACCTTTTGTGAGAAGGCCTGTTAGTTCCATTCCGATGCGAAATCAAGCAAAATAATAATTATGTATAATCTCACTAAGTCGGAATAAAACAGGTCTAGTTTAGCACAAAAGCGTGTATTAAAATAAGCCGAAATATATTTGGAAAAATTCATTCTCTGACTCATGATTAGTTTATTTCAATGACAATCAATTTCGTAAAAAATATTTTTTCTCTTAATGGAAAAACTTGCAAATTTGATCATTCAGTTTCCCTATAGGTAATTATAATTATTGACTGAATATAACGGTTTGAGCACTACTGTAATTTTCCTTGTATCCCCAATGGCACTGGTCCTTTTCCTTCCGCATATTTCTCCGCCTTCAATAGGGATACGACCAAAATTCAATAATTTGGTCGGTCGCCATTCTTTCATTCCAATATTAAGCAGCGCACTTCCGCTTTTATTGTGCTCTGACTAATAGCATCAGTAGCGGATGTAAATCTTGAGGAAAGACTCCCCAAAAGTGATTTTAATGAACAAGGTTCGTTTTTAATCAAATTGTCAGTATGGAGATTCATATCCTATTGATACCGACCTAAATAACGGTAGATTGTATACTCGAGAGACGTCATTTCTGACTCTGATTTGAATCCCGGTAATTGACTACGATAATTGAAACTATCACACTTTTAAAATGTTCTTATTCCACTAGTTTCTCACTGATAAAAAATTGGAAATCGCGAAGACAGTAGCTTCTAATTCTATCTCTATATCAGACTGTTAATTATCTGGTTAGATTTCTAATAATTTAAAATATTTTGCAAAATTTCTACTACTATGATCACGTGATTTACGTAGCATCAGGATTCTTAATTCTACTATTACCATATCTCTAATTTATCAATATCGTTTCTACAATCAAGGTAATAATGGCTCTTGTTATTACCTCAGATTCGGTATAATACTAGCACGATTTGTATTTTTGAATTTGAATAGCTGTTAGGATCACGGTCTTAAAGAGATAATGTATTTATAGTAGGATGATTAATATTGTAGTTAGGGTGCATTTACCACAAATTAAATCTTTCCACAATGGATACAAAATGCTCATGGAATATTTTACATGAGGTCCAACTAATGTGAGATATTAACAATCCTTAATTTTACATTAATATATTTCTCCATTATTCGTTTGATGGCATTAAATTTCTTTCACAAGCTCCTAATATTGCGAATTTGATTTCCATAAGTTACATCAAACGCTCGAATGATAGCTAAATATTTCACCTGTTTTGCTTGACATCTAGCTTCCTAGACGAGTCTAAATTGAGGGGGATGGTAGTATTTCTTTATCCAGAAGTGGATATGCTAATTTTGAAGATCTACCTAGAGACGCCACTTATGACACCAGACAATGAAATTGTTGACATCGCGTGAAAAAGCCTCGCAGGGATGAGACAGACACAATTTAACATCAAGAAGGCAACTAAAGAAACGAAGCGATCGAATTTTAACTTCCTCGGTGCGAATAAATCATCGGTACATATTAATAAAGCTAGAGAGTGCGTTGATTAAAACAATATTCTTCATTCAAGATAACTCATGTCGAAATAGTGTCTAGAGGCATTATACATGTATTTATCACGTATTTCTAACTTAAATTTGATTGCACCCAGTTAATTTCTCCCAAAGCCATTTCATCCACTATGTCAAATTAAATCATTGAATCTATCTTATTGTTAACTAGAATAAAATGTTTCTTCCAAAAAGTCAGTTAGATATGCTCCTGTAAAATGCCCATTTTCATGATAGGAGGGTTAGTTCTTTTCCCTGAAACCCCTGAGATTTCTCAGGTAGAAATGGTACCCAAAAATTCGTAGAACGTCGATTATCAGCGTTTGTTAAGAAGAATTTTAACTCCATTCGGAAGCCAAACGCTCTACCTACTTGGTTGACACGCCTTTAATATTGCTTAACGTGTGCAATATTAAAGCAACTTAATGAATTAAACTTGAGGACTTACTTTCAATTTTATATTTTCGAAAATATTAGCGATATCTTTTCAATTTTCATCTTATATGTTCTTCAAGTATACCTATAACGTCCTCGCGTATCACAAAGTTTTATGAGTGAGATATCCTTTCGGACTAATGCGGTCAAGCACTTACGACCATAGGTACAGTTATTCTCATGAGAATGCAATTAGCATGCAGTTGATGTAACTTGTCACAATAAAAGTTTGGCATTATTTATCATGTAATAATGGTGATGGGCGTCAAACAAATTCTCAATTAACATCACGTTCATCACCTAACACAACCTTGCCCTGGCAGATCCGACTAGAATTGCAGATGTACTAATGAATGATTAGGTGGGGGATTGTCTGCCACCTTTTTCCAAAGTAAATACACACAGATTTTGTAGCTATCAGGTAACTTTCACTTAAGCATGACTAAACTGCGCCAAATTACACCTGAAATCTGATATTTTTGAATATGTTCCTATGTAAATATAGGTAGGTCTTGAACGATTGATGAAAACTATTACACATCCCTGTAAACGTTTTAAGCGCATCTACACAGTGTAAATATATTTTTTCTGAAACTATTTCCTTCTTCAACTTCTCTCGTAGTTCCTCTTCCCTATTGCCATTCTGTGATGCAGTACATACAACTCCCGGACGGATACATATGGTTCCACTGGGAACCACTTTGTAAAATATCATTAATCTACTATTTGCACATAAACTGCGGGAAACACCACGACAGTAACTTTAACGGAGCTTTAACTCGCTGGTGTGCACAAGAAATGCAAGAATTTCACAGTGTAAAAATCATTCACCAAAACCGGAATCCCGGTCTAGGTGAATAATTTTTACACTGTGAAATTCTCCCCTTTTACTATTTGCGCGTTTCCAAACTAATTTCTCACGAAATCGGATATTTTAAATCGATTATTAATAGAATTAGCAGCGACGTCCAAGAAATTTGGTCTAATAATTTATCGGTAGAACAACTCATTATTTAAAAAAAACTGTTTCAGACGTGACTTAATCATTCATTATTTCTACTTTTCGACGGAGAAAGAGATGAAAATAGGCTGATTTCGGACCGCAATCGTAAGTCGACCGCTTTTGTGAGCAGACAAAGGGACGGAGCGAAAGGGAGGGGATGTTGGGAGAAAGGAAGAGACATTGCTTAAGGAAGAGTGAACGGGATATCGAGAAGAAATTGAGAGGCGGAGAGGAAGCCGAGGGAGGAGGGCAGGTGAGGAGGAGGAGGAGGAGAGCGGAGGATGCAACGGGGAGGTAGGAAGCGAAGAGTCCGAAAAAACTGCTCCACCCCTTCCTTCCCTCGCCATTCCTTTGCCTCCCCCACGGATCACTCATCCTCTTTCCGCTTGAGTGACGTCATTTATTCCGCCCCACCCCTTTAACTATCCCTCGTTCCCCCCTCCCCCACGCTCCTCCCCTCTTCCAGCAACCACACCTCTTCCTCCACTTCCTTCCCCCCACCCGATCCCACTTTATACTCTTCCCGAGTACGCCCTAGAGGTTGTAATTGGTCACGTGACACCGGCCTGATCACAAGGAGGGGGGGGAGGAGGGGTATGCTCCCTCTTCTTCCTTTGGGGAAATCCCTTCTCTCTTTACTCCTTCGTTTCTCGAAGCAACCCTCGTTCCTCCGATCTCTCTCTCACTCCTCCCATCTCTTACGAACCAGTTCCATTTCATTGCGCCTCCTTCGCCAACAGATTTCTACGCGAGGTAATGTACCAGCTCTTACAATTAGACTGCAATATTATCTTGAATATTTAATATATGCCGGGGCCGCATTGAAGATGCTAGTCAGACAATATTTAGGCAACTGAATAAGTTGCCTAAATATTGTCAATAAGATAGAACCATTTACATTTTTATGAATCAATACGTGTGCTAATGTTTATAATGTTTTATTGCCGTTAACAGATTTGTAGCGTTTAGACACACTATCTTTGCTCCAATTCATGCACCAGAATGAATAATGAATCCCACTCTACTTAGAATAAAAATATTCCTTTCTACGATTAAGGGTTCGGCCGGCACAGAATTGGCGAACGTGTATTTTCGATACCGTAGAAAAATATATCTTTGAACACGTTTTTACACTGCATACTTTTGTACATTAAGCTCTTTGGTGAACAAAACTTGCATAGCGAAATTTTTTTCCATCAAGCAAGAGGGCGCATATTGTTCATTACGTTGGGTAGACGTCCGGTATGTATGAAGTCAATTTAACGTCTCTTAAGGCAAAGACAGGCTCTTGACAAATATGACAGTGATGGCAACCGTGATTGGTGGGCACGTGTGAACTCTTCCTCGATGTGAAAAGTGATAGAAAGCCACCGTGGTATCCTCCAGAAGAACCTTGAGGCATGGAAAGAAATATGGTTTCGTGAGACGCGGTCATAATAGTTTTATTTTTGGTTCCCGTGTGGCACTGTGGAATGCACGCAATGCTGTTTAGATCTGGAAAAATATTCCGGTTGCACAGGCGGGGTGAGTTGTGAAATGGTCTCAATGTGTGCCTCGGGGTACGTAGGGGTTGGTAGCTGTGGTCAGTGGTTTTATTGGGTGGGGAGAGGGATTATGTAGTTCGCCGTGAGAACCGCTCTTGCTGCCATGAAAAGTGCAGACGAAACGCCTTTACGCCCATATTTAGTAAAGCGTGGTGGATGTGATAGTCAAATGAATATTCATACGGACAGTTCAAACTCCGACTGCACCTCGTTTGAGTCGGCTTCGTCGGTACCCTCGAGCTCTACGACAGCTTGGACCTTTTTCGGGAATACCCCGAGACGGAGAAGTGGAGTTGTCTCCCATTCGAAACATGTGTCGGATGATTGGAATCACTTTGGTACAATAGGAAATTATACATCGGCAAATGACTGTACTGAAAGCATTCAAGTACAAGGTAGAACTCAAAAATATTTTATAAGTGAATACGAAACTGAATGAGGAAGTATATATGTTTCATCGCATCAACGTTAAAATGGAGTTATGAAAAAAATAAACCATTGGATCATGGGGATGTCTCAAGGTAGAAAGGTCTTTAGAGCTTTTATCATTAGCCATGGAAACCATCAAATAAAATTTAAGCAAGTACGTGCACGCAGCGATCTCTTTGCATCGCATGCCTGGATACCACGAACCCCTGATTGAAACCATTAGATATTATAGGACGAAGATATGCACCCTCTCAATCTTTCTTGAGGTTAACGAGTTGCGTGTATAAATTCAGTTGACAACATTTTGGACGACGACTAAAAGCTCTGCAGGCCCTTTCTATTTCACATGGTTGCATTTATATCTACAGTATTTTTTTTTAATTACTCCACATGGGAAGGTTTTAAGACTTTAATTACATGCATGGGTAAACAGGGAAGGAGGGAAGGAAAAAAAATAGGATGCGGAAATAGCCGTCCACCAATGTTTGCCTAGAAGAAAGATGCTAAGCGGTCTTTTGCGTAATACCCAGGCTCCCAGACTGCTCTTTGCACTTCCAGCGTCTCTACATTTTAGTAACTGAAGGCCATTTTCGCCTTGGATGAATGCGTGCCGTCACATTAATTTGAAGCTGAGTCTCTAGGGTAATAAATATAAACTATAAACCTTCCAGACATTGCCAACAAAGGGAAACTTCCATTGAGAATATTACAACTACAACCACAGGAAAATCCTTCAAATACATCTCGAACATGCACCGAAATGGTATTAAATTTTAAAACGCAACGTAAGGAAGAGAAAATAAATTTTGCTTGTGCACTGTAAAACAAAACTTGGAATTGAAATGGTCTTTAATTACAAGTTGAGTTCCAAATATTTTTTTTAGTAATCCACGTTCATCTCTAGACCCAACTCTACCAGCACAATAAGGCTTACGATTTTTATTATAATTCGTCTGTGGCATAGATTTAGTGATTGGAATTGGTCCTGGTCAATAAAATCAATGTTTTTATGCATTTCATTGCATATAAAGATCTCTTCGCTCAATTCAAAAGAAGGTCTAGATGAATTAAAGGGATTAATTGTCACTAATACTGGTCAGCTGACGAGTACAGGAGGAAAGTCCAGTACAGAGGTATAATTAAATATAAGTAGTCTAAGGGCAGAAGTAGATTACATTTTTGTTGGGGCAAGAATAATTATTGCACAATGCCATGATTTTCTAAGGAATTTCTACAGCACTGCTTAAGGTTAAATTAAATACAATAACCACATGTATTACATCACCTTCATACCACCAACAATTAGATTTTTATCTTCCCTACACCTAGCTAACTTAACATTTTCCTCTCTATTATACATTATCAAAACGATAACAATAATACCGTAAGGTAATACGCAGTATGTAATATTTTCTCTGATTTGATCCTTCCTAGTTACTCATGAAATTAATTAAGTAGGAATTTCGCTCGAGTCTTTCTTATAAAATCAGGCAATTACAACTATATCGCTTACAGGATGTCATTTTGGGAACTGCAGAACGATTTAGGCATCTTACAAAAATTATACTATGTGTTCGCAATGCTGGCAGAGGGGGTTATGAAAATCCGAAATTATGCTCCAATCTGTGGCAGTCGATACGGCGATCTCTTTGATCTGCCTGCCTCTAATAAACCGAATACGTTGAGGAGAAGATGTTGGGAGATATGATTGATGGAAATGACTGCAAACAACATCCACTTGAACCTCAGGACCTTGTTAATTTAGGCATTGTGTGAGCTCTCGCCGACCAGTGGAGGCTGAAATTCCAAGCCTGTTGCTCACGCTCCATTTATAGGATTATCAAATCTAAGGATGGGAAATATTTTTAGAGTATTCCACTATTACACAACGCATTGGAGTACAGGAATCCATTGAGGTAATTCTCTTCGAATAGAATGGAAATACGGAATAAGGCCGTAGGATTAATGTTTTCACAGCTATATGATAAATGCACGTGACTAAATATTGCTAAAATATCTCAAAAGAAGTACCAAATAATTATAAAGACTTCTACAAGACTGAAATACTGAAGGTGTATTAGATAAATATAACCGGCATACGAGTATAACCACACTTATCAAGGAATATTTAGTCTTTTGAAGATTAATGACAAAAAGTATCGTCTGTTGTATTTTCTCCGATTCCACTGTACGAAAGAGAAAGGAGCATGATCGCTTTTACGCATTCAAGTATCATCCAACATGTCTGGGAATTTGGAGACAATGATATGTGCTCATTTAAATATATAACCGAAAATTTCCCGAGGGAATAAAAATCCAAGAATTTGTTTAATTCACAAGTGCATGCCTATACAGAGGGATCCGTATGAGATTTTGCAATAAGAAAAGCAATTGCCAATGCCTTATTACTCGGCATCCTTAAAATACTGATTTATTTGCTGCATTATGAATAATTTTCTAAATTTCCCTATCCATGAAAGGTAGATTACTTTCGGTAACTGAAAATTCTAACAACTGGAACGTTTTACCTCGCATCGCGAAAAAAAAATTCACCATGGTGCCATAATCATAAATAACTTTATATCAGGACCGAAATAAAACTCAGCCACTCCATTATACGGGGGCTAGCAAAAGAAACGCGTGTGACTTGAACGTCATGCTAACAAGATCGGAAATTTTTTTTTCCGCGACGTGGGCCTGGAAAAGTAGTGCGCCTCCGTGTTTTTACGATACGAATGTTTTTTTTGCCGTCTCGTTAAGGCCCGAAACGCAAATGGCCCCGCGGGGAAAAAATCAACTCATTTTTTCTTCAAGATTATGGGCCATAAAGATTGAGAGGAAGGTTTTTTCATCTCTCGCCAATGCACTCTCTTCCATCTTTGCTTTTCTTAGCGCGTAAAAAACTTCGCCCACTCAATTTCTGCTCTTAAATATATTTATACCAGACGGCTATCCTCACTGGCCTCACGCCACGGAATGCTGCCCCATTGGCTCAACTGTGCATCACAATTTTCAGATTTTTTTGGATAATTAAAAAAACTGTCAAATAAGTTAGGAGTAAAATTAAATAAACTGCATTAATTGATGAAGCTGCATCCTTATCACTTGAATCAACATTATGAGATTCCACCCAACAAGAATTCTACACTGGTCCTGTTTAACTTATAGCAATAGCTATTCATATTTGTAGATTCATATCAAAATTTATTGCTTAGACCAACGATCGTTCTGTTCAACTAATGTAACAATATGGGGATTTCAGAGGGATAAAAATATTTTATATTTAAAACATGAAAATACGTAAACGGATTACCCGAATAATCAATGAATAAGTCCTACATAAATGGCGTAGAGATAATCTTATCGAAAAAATTGGCAAGAAAAAGAAGAAAACTAATTTCATTCTTCCAGAGAGATTATAGTTTCCTGAACAATGAAATGAAAGAAGCGTTTGAAGGGAAGAACAACAGAGGAAGACCAAAGATTAGTTACTAGAAACAAGTGTTTGTCAGCCGAAGTCAAGAAATGAAGAGGTTGGCATAAAATGGGAGACCTTGTAGGACTCCTGCCAGCCAATTACAAAAAAAATGTGTCGTTGATAAAAAAATTTGCATGCTCAAACTATATTCTGGGTCTGAAACAAATGCCCAAATGTGATTCTTACCCTGAAACCTGAGTAGCTCTGCATCGAAAATTTTTATTTTTATTAATACTCCTACATAAAAAATCACATATTAGCTTAATAGATAACCGAGGGCTATAAATCCATAGGGCAGGTTAACTGGCTAAAGAACTAGGCCGGAAATCGAGGGATCCGGGTTCGAGTAATGATTCAGGCGAATGATTATTTACACTGTGAATTTTACGCATATCCTACCCATGGGTGAAATTACTCAACTGGAAACTATACATTTCACGAAATCTGGAAACAAATATTGCCCTTGCACTGGATCATTCGTCACATTAAAATAATTTATGTAAGTATTTATTTCTGCAATTCTTAAAACCGGTGTCAAATATGAACTGAATTTTGTTCTTTATTTGTGCACTTTTAAAAATGCGCGCAAATAAAGTGTCTGAAATCAGGGAAAATTTAATTATTTTCGATATTCAAAATTTAATGTTTGAAAATTGAAAGTTAAGAGTCAAAATAGAAAAGCATTACAACTTTCTTTTCATCATTTTCATTTCAAGTTGCCACCATCCTTTAAGTTTCCAAAAGCAGTTCTCAAAGAGTGCTGGAAAGTGGGATAATAGGGAAACCCCTCTAAAATAGCGATTCATCGATCGAACTTAAAACTTGATGATATCACTCAGAGAGTGACGGTTGCTTTGAGGGTATTTCAAGAAACGTTATGATCATGTTTTTGAATACTTGTGGAGAGATCAAATTCAATGAAAGACGTAAAACGGGAAGCATTCCATGTGGAAACGATTCCCTCGTCTGGGAAAGGAGCACACTAAGATTGATGAGCGGACATCCTCGTGGTTTAAAACGGTCTTTTCCTTTCTCCAGAGCCCGGAAAGAGTCCACAATGGCAACACGAGGGCAACGGCCACAGACAGACACAAACTTAGATACGCCTAAGCATAAATTTTTTCCTTTAATTCCCTCCTTCGCCTATCTTCCAGGCGCATGAAAAGGATTACTACAGAAATGCCAAATAGTACTAAAGGTGCCTTAGAAATTTTAGATTAGTGCTTGGAGTGGTGAGGAGCGGAATGTAGGGTAAGGGAAAGAGTAAGGGATTACCTGTGAATGAATGAAATGTCGAGAACACGAAATTAATGAAGGAAAGATTTAGTTCTTCAGAACACGAGGTAAGGACAATCGCCACATACGGTGTCTCCCGAAGTCACCACCGTCTCCGGTCACCGCTGCAGTTTATACTAGGAAAAATATTTCCGGAATCTCAAACTAATAATATGAATTAGTCAGTATATATAGCATCGATCATATACAATATAATCCTCGATCAAATTAGTATTTATCACTTAATAAATAAGATTTTTTATTTTGTAGTCGTTTCGTGTACACCGCCAACATTGTTCAGATAGGGTTGTTAGATGTTCCTTTTCTCTGTGTTGCCCAGTTAACTGAGGTGTCGAAAAACGGGACTTGCTGTGGTGGGCAAGCCATTATTTTGATCAAGTGAAACTATTGAAATTTAGCAGTCGAGTCCTAGATGTTTAAAAAACATTGAATAATGTTCACTGAAAACCATTTACGCAAAACTATTTGACGGGAGGGCCCGGGTTCGATTCCGGGTGACGCCT
>LYUA01000036.1:380015-391210 GCA_002093875.1 Calopteryx splendens | reverse complement strand
TCAGAAACTTGGTCGTTGTGGCTTGATGAAAAGCGTAGGCTAGAGGCTATTGGGCGAAATCCAAAGAAGGCAGGAGAAGTGGATGCAGGGAGTGCCGAGTGGCATTGGTTTGTTGAAGAAGGTGATAGAGGGTAGATTGTAATGGGTAAGCGAGGGAGAGGGAGGAAAAGATTAGACATGTGGGATGGAATGAAGGGAGACAGGAAGCAGGCAAAAATGAAGAAAGGATTACTTTAGGAGTGTGTCCATTAGAAACCTACCTCAACCGGTAATTACCAATAATAATAATATATCGTTCCAGTCATTTGTATGTTTCTAGACATAGTGCATAACGGCACTAACTACAGGAATGGAAAAATATATATACTGACATCTAAAAATATGTATATAAACTACTTAATACGAGAATTCTGTCTTCCGCAATTTCCAGTTTCCGTGAAAGTTTGTGTCACATTCTGTGTCAAGTTTCTTCGAACGTATGAACTTCTCCATGGAAGAATTATAAGATATCTCCCCATCATGGGTTTGTGTGTTCTCTTCTGAAACAAAATATGCGTAAGTGTGATTTGGGCACAAGCGTGGTAGAGGGTGAAAAATTATAGGGATTTTGGACCACATGACGAAAGGTAGAAAGTATTTACAGCTGAAGTCTAATTAGCCTAAAGTAAGCGGCGAGGGTACCGAGTTTCGCTGGGTGCATCAATAACCTGCCTCTAATCCTTAGACTGTGCTAATAAATAATCATCGTTTCGCTGAAGTGACCACCCCCCACCCCGTTATTGCGGCAACGGCTCAATGGTTCTCCTCCACCACCGGATGGAATTCGAATAGCAATGAGGACGAGAGCGCACCATATTGCAAATCCTTCCAAACGTTATGGCGCGACCCCTAGCGGGAGGTATATGAGGGAACTCATCCATAACATAAGTTCTTGTTTCTTTAATGGTACCAGATGGCATCCCTGAGTTTTCCTTGGGGCTTCCAAACAGGATTTAATATGTATCGAGCAGATGGACGTGGCACGAAGCCGCGAAAAGCAAAGGACTAAGGCAAATGAATCCCGAGACGAGTAGGTTTGCGTTAGTACCGATGGTCAGAAGATCCTCCGAGAATTTTAGTTTTGTTGCGTCTTGATTATCACATTACCTTCACGATCCGAAAGATATTTCTGATTTCTGTTCCAGAAAGATCCCTACACCTATTTCCAGTGCAATTGTCTGGGAAAATTTACTCTGGCAGTATATTTTTAGATAGATCTATAAATGTCTTTTTTTTCGGGTGAAATTGAATACATAGGGTCCCTTCTTCCATTTAACTCTTCGTCTAAATACAGAAACGGAAAGTAAAAATAATAAAAAGAAAAGGAACTATGTAACAATGGAGAGAATTAAAATCAATAATAAGAACATTTAATTTAGTAGTTTGAAAACGAATCCTCACCGTTTATTCTCTAGTCTTATAATTACAGTATCATTCCTATACCGAGATAATTTCATTATGAACGGACAGCTTTTCTTTCTCACTTTGAATTTATTTGATCTAACCATAGTCTTCACCTTGGGACCTTCTCATCAGTTCTCTCACTTCGATGCGTGAAGCAAATTTAATGTGTGTATTTATTGTAAAAGATTAGAGTTTAAACACAAGGTGGAATGAAATAGAAAAAGCACTTTGCGAGTTTCAGGATTGAGTGTTTCAAGGAGTTTAACCGACCATAATATTCAACCCGAAAGTTGGTTTGGTAGGTGAGGGTAGAGCTCACCCGGCACGAAGTCGAACGGCGTGTAAAATTCACACATCAGGATAGGGGGGCCAGTTCCTTTACCTGTTGCACCTTTGATTTCCCAGGAACTGGCACCCGAAAAATCGCACAGCTTAGGTGAAGTTGAGGGTACGTAGAGCCATTATCCGGAATCGAACCCGGGCCCTGCGATTAGAAATCCAGTGCTCTCCCCACTGACCCACAGTTTACGTTAAGCCAATAGGTATCTGGGAAAGCATAAGGGAGAACACATAAGGTGAATACAAGCCAGGAAAATTCGCCACTTACTCTGATTCGCTTTCAACTATTCAAAGGAGCGATTTCCATTATTGTAATTTTTTAATTTGGAGAGGAAAGATGGGTGGAAACCCGCTGTTCTAATGTTCCCTTCCCCAAAAAAAGACCCCTATTAGATATAGTGCATCTCTTTACATTTCTAGCGTCACTGAAGTATCATATCCCGAGCTAGATAGGTCAAAAATGTATCATGTCAGACGAATTTCTCTCGAGTGGTTCTCATGAGTGAATAATAAGGATACAACATTCCAATGCAGGCAAACTCGTGTTAAAAGAATATGGTGCGGGTAGTAATAGATATTCAACATATGTAAAGCCATGTAATTGCATTGAATTTATACCGGAATCGCACCCAATGTATTGGATTTATAGTGAAATTCTATGAAATTGCTCAAAATAGTTTTAAAAATGGTATTAAAAATGGAAACTCTTACTTCACGCAAATGTCGAATAAAAAATTAAGGAGATTTATCAGCGCTTTAATAACGACTTTCAGCGAACCAAAATGTGGATGTGGCAGTTGGTGAAAAATAAACAATAAATTTTGGTGAAAAATAAATCACGATTTATTGCATTAATAAAAGTCCAACGTCAGTGAAATACTCGTAAAATAATTAATTCACTTTGGCTTGAAAATGCAGTGTATATCATACGTCTGAAATCTGTGGCATTTTTTTCGATTTCAATGACTCACTTTTTTGCAGTCCACTTACCCTCACAATTAATATTCACCCTAACTAATTCGATAGCACCACACTTTAATTGATTTACTGATGAAATCGTAATCCGCCTGTGTTTTGATTGATCATATTCGACAGCCGCAACATATAACAACGCAACGTCCGAGGGGAAAATTAATACGGTCTTATAAAAAAATATCTTTTTAGGAAGCGAGTGATCAAATGATTTATGTGTCAATAAAAGTTTCAACTTAAGGAATATCAATCTCACACCCGTGCATTTGCCATATTAAGAAGCGACCTTCATTACTGTTCCAGCTACTTGCTTCAACACCAACGGAAAAAAATATATTCTTTGGAAATATTTCCTCTCAAGCAAATTAAACCTTTTGCAACTAGGCGAAACAAATAGAGATACGAAGATCACGCGTTTAACGCCAATATCAAAGCCTGCCCAAGGTGGCTGACCAAGTTCCAGGTATCACAGTAGGTCAATTTATCAAGAACAACGCCCGCAAAGCTCAATTTATCTTTAAGCCAGTACGTATCTTCACTAGACCTTTTCAATGTTCCATCAATAAATCATCACCGGTCGCGATATCACCTCCGCATACTGTGTAATCTATTGAGAGAAGATAATAAGGGAGGAGACAGTCATCAAATGAGGCAGTATTTCAAATTTGAACTTCAGTAGCTTTGTTAACGATTCCTTAGTATTTTAAAAAATCGAGGCAATTTCCTTGGCAATTAATCATTAATGGCTTTTTAAGGTGCTGACTTTCATTTACCGGTGAGACAGTGAATGCTGCGGCATGCCCGACGATAAAATAATTGCGTTTTGGCCATTAATGCGTGAATGAATGTGGTTGCACCGCACGCATGCATTATAAAAATAATTCCTCAATTTTAAAATATTTGAAACTATACTGTGCCAAAATAAAAATTATAATGTAAAGAGCTTCAAATATCCGGCGCAGAAGTTCCTATTTTTCGTGAAAGATACGTATAGGTATGTGAAGAATACTGATTCAAACTGGATTTAGCAAGCCACAAACCACTTAAGCCCGTTTATATAATGTCTAGTTAAACTTAATGTTAAACCTCTTCCCTCGGTTAATCTCAAAAAGCAGTTTTATAATCTATAGTTAAGTTCAAATCGACCGTTAAATTGCTAGTTAATTTAAAGACGGAGTTACTACGGTTAGCTTATGTTCATTAACTAAAGGTCTGAATGGTTTATATAATCGGACCTGTCAGTAAATTCGGTAATCTTCAAGTTAAGTAAACGCCCATGTTAACTAACCACTGAATTGAACGAGATATTCAAAAGCCGGGTCCTGAAGTATGTTAATGACAGAATCGATTTGCGAAATTAAATTATGTTCAACTGAATGTAGATGATTCTCCATTTAAAACTGGAAAATAATACCATGTATTATAGTGATTAAGTAAAATTGATTATCATTTTGAGAACTTACTAAGAAATTCATGGCATAACAAAATAAAAAATTCAGTATTTTAAATCTTATAGTCTTAATCTGGACGGTAGAAAGAGATGGCGTCGCAGATTTACGTATTGCTACATTTTTCCCATAGAGCGAATATACTTCCGCTCAAAATTATAAAATAATTTCAACTCAGAAGAATTGATCCCAGGACTTGTCGAGTAATTCGTATAGAGTCGTTAAATACACCTTCCCAGGCACTTTTGCCTTTGGAAAAAAATTTGTTTGCAAAGGTAGGTAAATGTGTCAACCATCGACATCATTTCACTCGATTACAGACCGTTCGAATGTACCTGTTAAGTTTTGACTACAAATTACTTTTGAAATATCTTTCTGCCATGTAATTTAGCGTCGAGGCCACATTAATTTGGAAAGCGGCGCCTTGGCAACCTATTGTTCACGGCATCAAGCTTAAAGATTCACAGTTATGGAATCAAGGCTACGAATGAACCCCGAGTGCTTTGCAGTTACTCCAATCATCTTATCATGGCATTTTTTAAACGACTATGATTGCCCTAAACTGAGACTGTTTGGCAAACGTTGAAAAGTGACGCCAAATCTGATTGGGCAAACAGCCAGGAAAAGAGAAATTCCCAACAGCTTTATTGAGCGGACGAAATACTAGCGACGTTTTCTAAAGTTACTGTAGAAGACTAATAACCAGCACACAATGGTGGAGTTACATTAGACTACCAAATTCGTTTTCTGGCTAATGAAAGGGGGCTCCGAGAGTATGACGGAGCCGAGAAGACAACAAAAGAACGGCTGACTTTCCCAAATTGGCTTCGTGTTACGGCGTTATCCTTGCAGAAGAGAGCGCTGTTAACTCCCGAGGGTTCTTAGGTTTCCGCGTCTGGATTCCTGGAATGCTACCCGCACGGATACCAAAGCAAAGCGCACACCTCGAAAGGCGAATGAAGACAAAGAGAAGAACCAAAGGAAGACCGGACACAACGGGAGGATTGGAAGAAAGAGAGTTCTCGTGAGCAAATAGAATAGAGAGCCAGCGGGCAAAAAGAAGGTCTCTGAAATTGGGAAGAGCGTCTGGAGAAAAGAAGTTCGAAGGAAAAGTTCGGACGGGTTCGAATAATCAACCTCAGTTCGGAAATTTGAAATTTCTGAAGGGTTAGTTGGCTATTGGCGCGCCGGCATGATTTAAAACTGCGTGGTTATTAATGTTTAATGTTTGCAAGATGGCTCTCGATCGATGCCCCGTGATATGGGGACTCACTTCCTCCAATGGACCCAGTAGGGGATCCAAAGAACTTTGACATTGGAGAACAGAGGAGGGGCATAAATTTCAGACTGCATAAATAAACTTCCATCATAATGTCTCCTGTTAATTTTATTCGCCCGATGCGAGAAACACGGAAATGCTGAATGCATATACACTACGAGCAGAGTCAGTCAAAAATATTTGTCTGCACTGAGTTAAAAGAAGGTTATAAAATTATTTTGTTTAGTAATTTTTGGGTGGGATAAAAGGGGAGGCGCTTGCCCCGCCCCCTCCCCCCTAGGTCCGCCGCTGATTGGACCTCTATGACATAACGCAACGATGATTTAAGAGTCATGCTGTACATTTCTGAAATAATATGTTTAGATTTCATTCACTGGTTTGAGGAAACTTTTCAGTCCTCTGGCAATATTGTAAATGCGTAATTTTATTGGCAAATCTAGGTATCCAAAACTGGATTTTTTTAAACTGACGCATGTTAATCATCCATCAGCTTACTTGCACATACTAGTGTAATCCAAGTGATTGATTTCTTCCAACATGAATTGTTTTTAAATAACGCACTATAGCAGCTAGAAGCAACTATTCCCACAAGTAACTACATTATCATTTCATTTTATCTACTTCGTAGTACCTTGTGTCAGTCTAGATATCGAGTTATATGTCCCTATCCCTCATTTATAAATCATGCAAAATACCTGCGGATGCATGAAGCATACTTGATATAATGATGAATAAACACGACTCTTATCTTCGGACATAAGATGGCGTTTCATTTCCTTTGTGACATTTCCGCCGCAAGAGTTTCCAGAAAAACGTACTGGAATGATGGACACCATTGTGGAGAACACTATTGTCGGTTCTTAACTTCTTTGAAGACGAGAGAGCTCTATTGCCAATCTCTCCGAGCGATCTTAAAACGTGGGAAAGGACCCAACAACGTCACGGAGAAAAGACAAGACGGAATACCAGGGTCAGAGCAGATATAACGCCAGGGGATAGAGGGGAGTTGGAGAGAGAGAGAGAGGAGGAAGACGTCTGCACAGCCGCGCTTGGCTTGCCTGTAACCGCTGCTAACGGCAACAGAACTGCAAGGTTTGGACGTCATAGGAGGATTGGCTCGGAAGGCTATGCGGGGGGAGTGGGGGGACTGGGAGACATCTGGCGGTGCGATGCGGTGTGCATGGCGTGCGCGTTTTTGGAACGAGCGTGCGTTAGTGGGTGTCTGTTGGAGGAGGAGTTAGGGGAGGTGGGAGCTAACTGGCGTGGGAAGGATTGAAGGCGAGAGGGATGGGGAGGAGGGGAAGGGGGGAGGAGGAAGAGACTTCAGAGCCAGGTGGAGTCATGCAGTGAGTGAGCTGATTGTCTCGGGGAGTGTGGCGGTAAGGAATTGCTGGATAAGGCTTGCGACAAAAATTACTTATGAAATTATCCCGGGATTCCCAACATGAGACAAATTCGCGAGAAAGAACAGATGAGAAACTAAGCACACTTTTGTTGGAAAGACGCATAGTTGGCAGAAGAGAAAGAAAGACTAGGGAAGGTTCATTTAATTTTTATTTATTTATTCATTCCTACCACGCCGTTCACCAAGCCACTTACGTTCGGTTCTAAGACTAGTAAATCGAAAAAACAAAATAAAGAAAGAAAAAAAATGAGATGGAGGTGCTACACGTGGTGAGAAGAGGTCATGGGAAGGGAAAACGGCAGTAAGGGAATTGAATAGGGAAGAGACGTGGTAGAAAGTGGTCGTTGATGTCTTACTCTTGTCACACTGTATTCACAACACACATTGCGTATGTGGGATCGGACGGTAAAATGTATAATTCGTAGCAAAAAAAGATCGTAGGCCAGCTTGATTAGCTGAAATTTTTACATATAAATGAAAATTGTTACTATAATGCTTATAATCCTGGGTGGAGAATCTCTGTCGTAATGAAGTAAGGAGGAAGGGAGGAAGGAGTAAAAATGAGGATAAAAACTTATAAGATTGAGAATATTTCTTTTAAGAATCAACCTGACAGAAGAGAATACATGTTTTCCTTTAAAGAAATCATTGCATTGTTCAAATTCCTTTATTCCATTGACAAGATGGCGGAGTCTGCGTTGGAGTCATACTTGTAGTCGCTTTGGATTAATCACCATTATTCTTCATTCGTTTTCCATGACGTTACTTAAGTAACGAAGGGAAAGGAAAGAGGAAAATACAAAGCGTAGTAACTCCACGTTCAAACTTAATCAACCAAGACCATAGTTTTGCTGAGATGGCCACCAACATGGTTACCGTCGAGATCATGGTTGTGGTCAATTAAGTGCGAACGTGGAATTGCTGCATTTTGTATTTTCCTCTGCCCTTTCAAGCTTAAATAATTTCAAATAATTAAGCACGAAACTTTCATGAAAATGAAGTTCTTCAGAAATATCGATTGAACTTTCCTAGCGTATCACGCTTGCGTTCAAGACAAGCCAGGTAAGCATTATAACAAAATTAAAAACTAATTAGGATTAAAAAGATCATTTTAAGCGTGAAATATTCCATCAAGTTTCTATACATATTTCTAAAATAATAGATATCATGTCGATTTTGATGTTAAAGCGTAATATGTACAGAGAATAAGAGGCAATCTGCCTTTTTTTTATAAAATCTAAACTTTCTCAATAATATTTTTGTTTACTAAAACCTCGGCATTAACTCGGTATGAGGCAAAATGAATTACAGATAGGTTCAGCTCCGCTGCGTGGCGAGGCTGCAATTTCAATTACCTCGGGGAAAAAAAAGGAACATAAAACGGCCTTTGTTCCCACGTGCAAGCAGTTTTTTTAACAGTAGGGATTTAGAACAATTGCCTTATACACGCCGTAATCAATTGAAGATTTTATCCTTCTAAGACCAACTTTAGTGTTTCATAACTCACGCTCACGCACCGGACTAAGCTATGCGATAGCACTTCTCAAGCCATGATCGTAATTTTGATCACCTATAACCATGACAGCGGGCATACTTGAATATTGATGATTGACTTATGTCATAACCAGTTATAATTAATTTGATAGAGAATTATTTCTGAACAAGTAATTTGGGATCATTCAGGGCAGGGTTAACACGGGCTTCCTTCTTCGATCGAATCCTTAGTGGTTGTGCGCATTCCGGTTTTTTTTCGACAATAGGCGCTGGCCCGCATATAGATGCAGCCTATACCAAAACCTTGAAATCGTTAATTGGTGAACAGAGACTCATAGTTTGTGAAGCCTAGTCAGATTAAAGTTAGTTCCGTGGGGTTCTATGGAGTTCTCTGGGCCCGCGGAGTTCTTTTCACGCCCCAATAGGTAGTATTCAGACTTCCTGACAGAAGTGTTCCAAATCAGCGTAACGATTCGACGGCAGAAACTCGAATGTCCGTGTTTTTGAACTGAAATTTCTTATCTAGAGAAGATTCCATCCTTATTGGAGTGTGATTTAAGTCGCTCATCAGCTCATTCCGCTTCGGTTCTCCCATCAAGCAGATAGTAATTAAGATTGCTCTGGAGCAAGTTGCAGCGGCGGCGGTGAAAGTTATGCATAGGTCCCTTCCGCGCGTTCGAACTTGGGCTCCCTGCGGAACTTGTGAACTTGATTCGCTTCCTCAGCACGTTTCTGAACTGATTTCTTCCAAGGAGTCGCACGCTTTCCTACTCCGGCTGCACCCGGGGAAACCAGACTCTTACCGGGATGCGGGGGAATATGACTTCAAGAAGAGCATTTCCAACGTCCGCCGGCGTGGTCTCCCTAAACTAGAAGGCAATTGAATGCGAAGAAAATAAAAGAAGGTCCCCCAACGGCTTAAATTCCGCGGGAAAAGGATAACCTTTCTAGGTTGAGTCTGAGAAGTCCCTCTAGTTTGTTTCTTTGCACTAACCATGCTCACTAGGACGTACATACCTCGAAAGTTAAAGAAAGGATCAAGAGTTTGGCACGTTATGGCGATCAAGACGAGCCATTTTGCGCATATTTCCGTAAGATCCGGCCAGCAACGGCATATTTTTAACGAGTTTAAGCGTGAGGTGGTGCGGAACACACAAACGAAAATACAATTTCATGAGATGATGCCGAGGGTAAGACAACTGGAAGCCGATTCAGTTGTCCATGTCCAATAGTTGACGAAGTAATTATATGCACTAGAATGTGGCGCTTTATGGCGTCTTTCTACAGAATAAAAGTCTTAACTTTTGAGGTTGTTCTATTCTCCCTAATTTTATTCCAATTTAAATATTTTTCCGAGAGTTAAAAATTACCATATCGGGAGGAGAACGTCTGAAGTACATTTTTTTCTTACCTCTTGTCGCATTGTCTCATTTTCTTCACTTGGCATTGTCGAAGTTTTTTCACAACCAGTACGAAATTAAATCATTATTTACTCTTATCATTATTTTGCTATTGTCAAAATTTCTAATATTTATCTACGATATTTTGGGAGCTGTTGTTATTTTTCCGAAAGTACCTTCTATCTGGTTATATAAGACGCACAATGGCGATTGATGGCGAAAATGTTCCCCACATTTTCAATCAGTTGGGATTGACAAGTATACCAGTTTCTGATTTTTATTGTACAAACCAAATTTAATAGCTATTATTTAGTTGATGAAAATTATATCTCTTTCAGGGCTGAGAATGCGAGACTAGACTCCTACGAGGAGAACTTCCACTATTGTTTTCTCTGTTTACTTTGGCCATTAGGTTTCTTCGTAATTCTCTTTTAGCTTCGTCCATTTTACCTGAATGCAATCTTTTATTGTTTTGCAAGACACCTGTCAGAAGGAATAATTAGAGTCGTTATGAACCAGAGAAAAATTACTTTCAGGAAAAATAACAATAGCTCGTACAATAACGTAGAGAAATATGTAAAATCTTTGCATTGCATTTGGAAGAGAAATACTTAGAACATAACAAACTTTAATATGACGTGATTCATTTTGTAATCGGATTTTGCGTTTCCTCATAATAATGCTCCAAATTCGAGTCTATCAAGTATTTCCTGCGCCTATAATATGGTGGAAATGCTAGGTAACAGTGCCTGGTGCAAAAATCCTAGGGATTTCTCGGTACCAAGGTGTAGGTACCAATCCTTGCTATTTATTGGCATATAGGGGTTGGTACCTAGGGTAAGAAAACGACGGACCCGTTTTTCGGAACCAGTACCTAGGGCTACAATCCTAAGTACCTGTATATAGGGCAAGAATATTACCTCTGGTACACCTCCGTATTTAAATATCGGCAAAAACCATGGATTAAAACATAATGTAACTATAATTGTCAAAAAAATTAAACAAAAATAATGATGTGATTAAAAAAATATTCTACAGATTACACAAATACTTTCTTGCATTCATGCATTCATCTCACGATTTTATTTACAGTTAAAAAATAATTTCCTACACATAGGTTTATGCGTAGGAGCTCAAAATTCATCCACCTTCAATCTTCCGGTTTACAAACAGCAGAATTGGATAGACCCGTTAAACATTTGTACTGGTTTAGAAGTAAATCCAGACAGTTATCCGCATTTTAAGCGACGCCATATCAATCGAGTAATTAAAGCTCACTATCAAGCAAGCAAGTAAGCAAGTTAAAGCATCGCGATACATTTCACGCTGCTGTTTCGGAATTCATATCCCCCACGGCGAAGAAGCGTCTCAGTGAGTAAGGCAGTCACACCGGTAGCGACTCAAAGGGAAGGTGG
>LYUA01000036.1:367132-379417 GCA_002093875.1 Calopteryx splendens | reverse complement strand
CCCGTCACCCTGATGTGTGAATTTCACACGCCGTATAGCGCTTATTGCTAGTACTGGGTGAGCTCTACCCTGATCTACCAAACCGACCGATTACAGTGATTTTAAATACCAACCTTATTTCTCCATCCACCCTATATGAAGTACAATACACAATATTTCCCTCCCCCTCCTACTAAGTCCCTCCTACCACGATTCTACATAAAATGGTAGCACCAAATACCTGAATTAAATGTCTACGACTCTAATTTCAACATCACATATCACTGGCGATGTAAAGAACTTGCTTAATCTAGAGCATAATAACAACGAAACGCAAAAAAAACTCTTGAAGTGTTCATCTGAATGAAAACGATGGAAATAACATGTTTAAGAAGACTATCTCGAGAAAAAAGAAATTTAAATTATAATGCTTGCTCTCAATTTGTGACAGAGACAAGGGGAGAATAACTAATAAGAAATTAAGACACTGCCGCAAATGATAATCATAAACAGCATTCCGTAATACTATGCTTATTCGCAACTTATTTACGTTAACATAAGATTTTATAATCCCCCAAAGGCTTGTTTAGGGATAAAACTCATTATAAGGCTCACAACACAATACCCGTCAGCTATAAACTTTTGAAGCCCGTCAGGATAAATATGAAAGCGTGGAAATACTAGTAATTACCATGTGAATGAGACACGGTTACATTAAGACAGAATAGCTTTGCCCAGGAAAAGAGAATGTGTCTAAAAAACGGAAGGTTGATGACACTTTGGAGGTGGGAGGGACCGAACGGAAGCCAAGGGGGGGAGGGGAATGGGGGAGTAGAAAGAAACAGACGACAGAGAAAAACGTCAAAAAAGCTTGAGAAATTAAAAGGGATTGGATCGGAGATTAGATTTCATCCTTACCCTCGGAAAGAATTTCACCGCTAAGTATACCCCGCTATCTGAAACGTCTCCATCAAAATAAAGAAAGGTAGTACGGAGGAATTCAGAGGACATTGGGCTGATTTAATCTCTCTAACTAAGCCCTTCTTTTGCTCTAGTTGAATCCCATAATACAAATAACACATGTTACAGAGCAAATGCTACTAAGATTTTAACAGCAAAGAGCATTTCATCAGATCACTTACCACTCGCCCGATTTGAATCGTTGGGAGTGAGTTTTGCGTTCTCATCATAATTTTTTTAATTTGAGCTAAGTCAATAAATGTATTTCTAAATTTTAAATAATGTTCCAAAACTTGACCTACTTCAACATGGCCTATACCTTACGTTGGCATATTTGGTAAGTTTTATTCCGTTCAAATAATTGAAAATATCTATTCAGGTAATTATAGTTTCAGGAAATTTAACTTTTCCAAAGTAGTCCGGCACGTGGATCAGTAACCTCGCCGATGTATTTTAATTCATATAACATTTGATGAAAATTTCGGGAAATATATAATATTTCAATTCTGGCAATTAGGTCACGCTAAACAAAAAAAATGTTTCTAATTACTTCGGAGAAATAATAATATCAGGCTGAATTTCAATGGGGTTCAATAGTGTTTCCCCATAACTCAATGTTAAGAATTGTTTTTGGCCGAGAAATCCGATTTTATTACAGTCATAATAAGGGTCATAATCTACACCAACAAAATAATACGCTGTGTGTCCTGTAGGGATGGGTGGCAGTGGTGTCAGGGCACCTTCCGTGGAAAAAGAGAGGAATAAGTCTGTGAGAAGAAGAAGAATCGTCATAAGTAAGCTACCAACGAGATCTTCCTGTTTCTTACCTTTAATTTTACTCTTCAGTTCCTATTACTCCCTACCAACCTTTATGCCGTTCAAAAAGTATATTCCTTGCTCTTGCCTAAAGCCTTGCCCTTCTTCCCTCTTCCCAGCTTTCCAAACATTCTTCCTTCTATAAGACCTTCAAAGTCTCAGTCCCTGTCCATATCTCCTCCACCCACGTTCTCCGCTTCGAATTTCATCCAGGACCTTCATCTCTTCCCCAGCAATATTGGAAACTTCCTCGTTAGCCTTCCTCTAAATATCCAACGTATTTTCTCCATTCTTTTCCATACTCACCTCACAAAAGCCTGTAATCTACCCTCAGTCTCTTGTCTCAAAGACCATGATTCGAATGAAGTAAATTATATGATATATTATAGCCATACAGAGTTGTGTGAGGGGAAATACGATTCCTTCAACACCCGTTTAGCAATCGGTCTCTCTTATTTTATTACTAAATGCTTGACAAAAATAAAGCTTCAGACCAATTGTTCCGGACGTTATTGAAATACGTCGGATAGGCATCGCTAGAGAAACGAATGGCTATAACAAACACGGCTGAACCAACCGGATTAACAAACACCACATAAGCTCAATGCTACCGCGGAATGAATAATTCTGAGACCATAATGAGAAATAAAAGGGAAATAGACTGTCTGAATCCTTTTTTCCTCGTGTAATTCGTGCCCACAATAACATAAAATGATAATCATACCATTTAAATATTCAAAATTAAATTCAAATAAAAATATAAATAATAACTTTAAAAATGCCATAATACGGGAATTTCCTTAGTGCCTTACTCGCGATCCGCCCGTCCGACCCTATGGTGACTTGCAGGGTAATACGTAGGTCTAGTCCTAGACAAGTAGTGTAAGTCTTGCATTATTTCCTCTCCGAGTTAATTACAGATACCTTAGCGACTAGATTAATTAGTGTTGAATCGTTGGGTCTCCAGTGGTACCCATATCATATTATCTCAGTAATCAAAAATCATGATACATAAGGGTTAATAATCGGATCAAAATATTTAATACGGAAATCCATTTTAAACTATTTTACTTGGTGACCACGGTTTACAAGCAGAGTATTAATATTATTATATTTTAGACTTGCTCCAGCCCTTTGGTTATAATTAACGAAATTTTGCAATGGATATCCGTATTAGAGAACGCAATGATCCTCCAAAGCATGCTACTCTTCTCCTTCTCTTTCCTTAACGGAGAACTCAAAGGCAGAACTTGAACTCCCTTTTTCCCTGAGAGAGAGCCAATTTGATATTCTTTCCTCCTCCGCTTGACTCAGTGGTTCCTGAAGTGAGGATCAAGGACCCCAAGGAGCACGGGGAGCAGAGAGATCCACAAAAAAACTGTATTTCCGAGTAAAAGCATGCCCTTTTTACAATGAATGATAGCACTACGTGGATTCCACGGGATGCAGTTGGGGTTATAACCTGTTGCTCTTGAAAGCAGCATACCCTTGGACAGTACAGCCAGCTCATTTACGATAGCGAAAGGAGTCGTGGAGCGTAATCGGGCTATCAAAATTAATTTTAGTTTGTGCATAGACATTAAATCCATCCTTTGTATTGTCACACAATAGGTTCCCTTTGAATTTCTCAATTACGGAGAAATACCACCGTACAAAATGCCTGTGATTAAAAGAAAACTTAATGAATAATACATATTCACAGCTAGTGATGTTTGTTAACCGTATGTGAAGTTTTGACTTGCATAATGGAAATACAGTACCCGAGGAGTCATCATGCTTCGAACCTTCCGCCGTTCAACTCAATCAATGAGATGTTTAGAAATAAAATGACAGACGAAACGATATTTAACGAATGTATTGGCAGATCAATTGCTTTTGTCAGAGTTTATTGGTATTTTTGTAGAGATCGAAACTGGTTTAACCTCTATTAGGAGTCCCGCTTTGAAAACCGACCTAAACATTTCCTTCTTCGCCTACAAGAATTTTGTCAACAAAACTTTTGAAAATCTGAGTGAACAATTTAGAGACACTTTTTCCGGACAAAGGAGTAATCACCTTAAATTAAATTAAGGGCGGCACTGGCCTTCCTGACCCCATAGTCGTCCCTCGGCTCCAACCAATGAGCAGCACAATCGATCCCTACTTCCAACGGACAAGTTTTCCATTTCATGCAATCACTTAACAAAACCTTGCTCGCTTGAATGCAAACGGAAATAATAGCCCTTTTTTGTTCGGGGTCCGCTGCTCATTGAGCCGGGAGAAAATAAGAGGAAAGAAAGAGTGAGAAAATGAAAATCCATCCGCCTTCATTTCGAAACTCGGCAGTCCCGGTTCCCCCCCTAATTCGTCCCTTTTTTCGAAGATGGCGTCCCTGCATCAGCGGAGGGAGTAAATGGCAATTTTATTAAAGACATAGAGAGGGGGAAAGGGAAATTGGGGAGGCGAAGGCGACGGGGCATAAAAGGCCATGGTGCGATGAGAGGAGAGTGAGAAAGAAATATCGGGAAAGAAAGGGATATCAGTTTGACAGAAGTATGTAATTCGGGAGAATACAGATGGCCCGACCCGCTTGCATTGCGCTTGGTGGGGAGAGGACGCGAGGGGCGTGATGGGAGTTTTGGTGAAATGAGATAGTGAGGAGGAGGAAGAGAGAGGGCGAGCAGCCGTGCGCGGCAGTGATGATCTAGCGTTCCGGCAGTCAACTGAGACGCACGCACCCGCGTGATTTAGACGATTCCCCTTTGTCAATTTTCAAACAGCCGCTCTCGTATCGCTTTGTTCGCTCGGATCAAGGTTGCTAAAGAGGCGGTCAATCAAACGCCGTTTATTGCACCGACGCTGGTTAGTGGTTGGTGGGAGGGGGACAGAATGAGCGTTGCTGAACGTGTAAAAAAAATAACCCTTGGTTATCACGATCCCCACGGACGCAGCAGCATCGCGAAAGTAAAATCGGTGCCACCTTGGGCAAATTAGTATTTATACAGCGCCTATTTGTAACAAATAGCGGTTTTGAAAAAAAATTGAAGAAAATGGGAGACAGCTTGGGCAACAAGAAAAGAATTCCTTAATAGATCACGTCCATGTCTCAAAAAAATATTTCCCAGATTAATGCTTATTTTGATGTCGCTATGTGTATCAAAAAGGGTCTGAAATACTTTCTTAAGCCGCCAATGTGAGAAATCACCACCAAAGTTTAACGCTAGAAATAAGTTTAGCTGTACATTGATCTTTCATTAGATTATTTTTTAAAGCAGTTTTCGCGATGGAATTATAATGTCTCTCTTACTATTGTTAATGATCGAAATAATATTGCTATTTTCAACTAGTTGAAGGATGTTTTACAACCAGGTTTCGACGTGCTACGTCATTTTCATGTCTCGAATATTATGTAGTATATCATAACCACCTGCAGATGATGTAATTAATCGAAACCTGGTTGTAAAAAAGTTACAATTACACCATCATATTTGTTTCCAACTTTCGTATTCGAAAGTTGCAAGAACGTTTAACGAAGTTTATTTTTATCCTCTGTGCCTTGAACTCGTGGTTTCCAGCCCTTAAATAAGTTTATCCCTTAAATATCACGTTGAATAAGCTCCTCCCCTCCAGTACTCGAAAACAAACTAAAGTTTCTGCAAACAACTACGATGAGTTAAGTGTTCACAAGAATCGTCCATCATTTGGCATGCCACGTTTTGGAAAGTTGTACACCAAAGGTGACGATCACCTACGGATTCAAGTCCAATGATACCTGCGTTCCTAGAGGATACTCGGAGAAGAGATCATCTTAATGATCCATAAAGAATTAAAAACAAATTAAAGATTCAATAGAGGGTTAAGGATAGTTGTTTTTTTCCATTATGGACGATTTAACTTTGAATAGACTGATAAATAAAAATGACACAACTATTTTCAATACGCTTCAAAAATTTAAACACAAAGTTGAATCATGTAGGAGCAATCAATTGCTTGGCCTCCCATTATACATTAAATAATTGAGCTTGATGCTTTAGTACGATGAATAACTCGTCCGCCTGCCAACCGAAAGGTTTCGTTTGCTCGAAAGGTAAGCGCGTGCAACGGGTAACAAGGAGACTGTGGGTTGCAGTTCCACCTCGGCCATGCTCGCTGTGCAAACTGTGATCGGGCCCTGTGACTTAACGGGCAAGACATGCAACCATGATTGTACGGAGTGTAGAATAAATTTTAAATGAAAGAGCAGCCTCCCTTTCATTTCCCATTGCCTATTGAATTGAAACTGGACGGATTTGTAAAAAAAATTAAGGAGAAAGGAAACGGAATTAGGATACTGCTTGTATCCCAGGACGTCGTCCATCACCTTCGTCTTCTTAGACACGTCAAGTTATTACGACTTATTTATCTTCAAGGGAATGTTTAATACAACTGGAGATTACGGCTTCGGCAATAAAAGTTCACAATTGGTGTTGCGTGACAGATAAAAATGATAATACGAGGGAAACTAAAGAATTTGAGACGAAGGTCTGCTGTGAAATCGTTAGAGTTGGAATAAATCCCAACTAGAGTTATAGTTCAGAAACCCAATGAATACGAAAACCGAAAAACGCCATTGACAACCAAACGGCAAAAATTGGTTAAATCCCATTTTTTTTCAATGCAGAGTTATTGCGTCCATGCTTACAATAATAAAGGTCATTTTTAAAATGACAATGCTTCAAAATGAAAAAAATTCCCTTGTCATTAAATATTTTTAAAAAATTATTGCGATTTTATCAGGTGGAATAAGAATCAATATATTTGAGTTTTTTATTTTTTCTGCCTCCGTGTATCCAAGGGTCGGAGGTTTTTCATATCCCCTATAAAATTTACCTTTTCGTATTTCACCGGTTTTCACACCGATGTCTTCAATTCCACGAGATCACGACCCATAATTCCATAAGAAAGAACACCATGAAAATGTCGTTGGGCTGAAAAATTGTTCCAAAATCAAAAATTCACTAGTTGTGAGCGTACGATATTAACAGATTTCATATTTCTCTCTCTTAGATGCGTCAACTTATTTAAAGACAAGAATAATACCCTTTTTTTTGCTATATCCACGCAATTAAAGAAGAGAAGGCAGATACAGGAGTTGTTTAGTCTATAATAGACACAAGGCATTTTCATTAAAATAAAACAAGTCGATGAATAAAAATTTGCATAACGAGCAGTGTTCTTAAACCAAAAAATATTGACTAAAATGCAGTGGCTTTGGACAAATACTTGAAGAGCACGAGCATCGTCTACAACTTTTAAAAATAGAATTGAATGGCAAACTAGTTTGACGAGGGAAAATGGGTAAATCGATCGGTTAGCCAGTAAAATGGAATGATTTTATCAAATATGAATAATAAAATATCCATGCAATTCCAATGAAAAATACAAAACATACCTATGAAGTAAACGACCAATTGCTGAGAAAATAACAGAGGGATAAGAGAAAACAGTATTTCCATTCATTGCGATGACTATAAATTGCTAATCCACAAACAAGAAAAAAAGACAGCATTGTCTGTCTGCTAACAAACTACAATATTTCGATTACGATTGAGAAAGCCTAGAGAACGATCGATATTTCTCATTCGACCACCGCAGCCCTTGGACGCGCAATATACCTAGGCTCTTTCTTTTCGAGCTGAACGGTAATGGCATCCTCGAAAATGCATGCTATGGTTAAGGCATCGAATGGTCTTAACCTTCAATTCATCGCGAAAGACCTACGCTTTGAAACGGAAGATTTACGAGTCGAGCAGTGCTGCAACCCTCATCCCTTACTGGGAGGCAAACAACATCAGAGGCGCGGCGGAAACAGAACGGAATCCAGGGGAAGAGAAGTCGAAGCAACGTACTTTATTGGATTCAGTTCACGCAAAGGCCAAACGTCCGATTGCTCCCGTCTGAAGCATGCCATATGGCCACAACCATTGTTACGGCTGCACGGAAGAAACTAACTTCCTTGGACGGAGCATTTTTTTATACGTATTTTTTATAGACGTAACATCTCTTTTTCGCGCCCCGCGGAAACGTCTGCGTTCAATGAGAACGAGGGTAGGCGAACACACTCACGCGGGCTCTCCTCATCCCAAAATTCTTGCATCGTGTCCCTCCTACTCAACGTGTGGCTTAACTCAGTCGACGAAATCATCAATTTGTGCACGTGGTCTCCTTCGTTAAGTAGTTACTGGATGGTGCCCATCGCACATGAAGGCAGTTGCCATTAGGACGGCCAAAAGCTGGGAACCCTGCAGGTTATACATACGCCAATTAAAAGAAACAAGAGGAAACTGATGAGTAATAGGTTAATACCATTAATCTTTAGATTTCAGCTTCACAGGTAACACAGATAACAATATGTAATGGAAATATGGTGACAAAGGGGGCTTTCATATGCCTACCTTCAAAGGTTAACTGGAGCAATATTACCGTTCGAAACTCTAAAAGGACTACTCATTACTACTCGTATTATCATAGGTACGGATTAAAGGTACCTATATTTTGAGTGCTTTTCGGATTAAAATCTAGCATCATAATTTACTTAAGTCCTTCCAAAATTCTACCGCGCGTCAGAAAGACCTTTTTACTAACAGCTTTTTCTTCGGCATAAAGTTCAACTCACTTTATGCAGTATGCAGTTTCAAATTTTTATTCTTTACCGAACTCATTCCCTTAATACCTTCTATCACCTCATTCCACTTCTCACTACGTTTTAATATAATATTATACCTCCATTAGTTTTTTTCTGATTAGCTCGAATACCGGCTAATAACTTTTCTATCCCTCAAACATATCTGACACATCTTTTGTCGCCCTATTGATCTAAATTATTTTCTGTGCATCTTTCTTAACTCAAATTCAAAAGTCTCCACTCTGCTAAAAGGATAACTCCTATTTCCCAAAGGTAAAAGCCAATGTAGACGGCCCTGAAGTTTGCTCTAATAGAATGCATTCCAATGATAAAAATATTTTCATACACTTCATTTAACGGAATATGTGTAGTTTTTATGAGGTTTGTGAATTTGCTTGTATCTTTGAGATATGGGACCCAGGGGGGCTATTCGGTAACTACTCGAAATTGTCGAGCCTTGACAGTGAATAAATTTTGACGTCGTAGCCTCGATAATTCCCGAGTCTAGTGCATGAAATCCAGGATTAAACAGGCCATGAAGTCAAAATTTTTTCATTTTTGAGTCTCAACAATTCCGGTTCCTTACTGAAGAACCCGCCATGAATTCTACTATGGATTTTCAATCGATTGGTATCGGGTGAAATGGCAACCATTGCTGTCGTATTTTTTTTACCGTCAAAGTTACTCTCGGAATCCTAGGTGCGAAATTCGACAGCAATGGACATCTTTTCACACAAAACGCATCGATTGAAAGTCCAATATGAAGGGATTCGCTCGATATTCGAATACATGTGGAAATGAAACCGGCTGAGATGGCATCCATTCCCAAATATACCACAACTCTGAATGTAACGTATCTCTCCAAATCAGTCTCTGGCAATCATCATTTTACACCTCTACGTAGAGCTCTCTCATCGATTTCCTCCTAGTAGTAAATTATATTGGCAACGAGATTTTACTCATGACATTCTAGTAATAATCCCCATTTTTGCACAGCATATTGCACGAAAATGTGAACTGTTCCAACTGTTCTACTTTTTGCTACAACGCTGAAATCTTCTCAGCTCTTCTTACCTCTTGTGGATCTCATTACTTTCTTTCCCTTTTTATTTTCAATCATCCTTAAAAAATTGCATTGTTCCTCCGATGCGCTCAAAAATAACAGCAATCTCTCATCTCTCAGCTGACTGAATAAACGAATCTTTTTCATCCGCAAAAATTCCTGAAGTAATCATATCCCCCCACCTAATTTAATTTCACTTCTTATTTCTTTCTTACTATTCATTATTTTCGAAGCATAAATTAAAAAGAAGGGGTGGTGATAGCTGTATTTATTATCTCCCTCCCCTGGCTAGCACTTTCCAATCCGATCCTCTATTAGCCAACATTACTTTTGCAGTCTGACTCATGTGTAAGTTTCTTATTAGATTTTTGGCAAATTCCTTGTTCTGAATTACTTTCATTTAATTTTTCATGGTACCCTGCCGAGAGCCTTCTCGAAATCCATGAAGAAAATACATCCTTTGCTCTTTATTCATCTAATAATGCGCCTTTAAATTCAGTGGGGATATAATCTATTCTGCCTCCATTTCTACCAGTGATTTTTTAACCTCACTGTTTAGCATTCCTGGGCCTAAGCTATCCATATCCAAGGTGCATCCCCTGTCTACGTTTAAACTTAACTTAAACTCATCTTTACAATAATTCCCCCCACGTGTTCTTTTCAGCTTTCCTTAATCCCTCTTTCGACTTTATTATGAAATCCTCCCGTCTTATCCCGTGTAATTGGTATCTTTTTCCTTTCTCATATTTCACAATTCTTTTACCTTGCTGAATAAACTTCTCCCCTCCACTTAAAAAACGTCTCTAGTTCATTGTGTTGCTTTTTCCCACCGAGTACTCACCCTTATTGATTGACCTGATTACCTTCCTTCTGTTAATCATTTGACCCCCACCCCAAAATCTGCGTTCACGATCTTCCTTTTTTCTGCTGGATCGGATCAATCTTCGTTGAATTATATTATTATTATGGATCTAAAAGAAAATTCCCCTCATTATACTGCAGTTTGGATTGACAGTGAATTTGCCTAATTGAAAATTGATTCACGTAAGAAAATATAAAAAAATAAGCGAACTCCGTAATCCGTTTTTAAAATTGGGTGATCAATGAACAACGAAAATCCTCGAGAAGAAAATATGGCATATACTCACGGTACAAGGGTAGTTGTGAATAGTCTTCCAAGTAAATAAATCAACATATTTAGTTATGTCTTAAGGGGATAGCATGACTGTGTATAACAGAATAACGAAAAAAAAATGAAACCACGGAATGGAGGTTTCGTTAAAAAGGACATAAATAGATTTTCAAATTCTTCACGGACAAAAGATTTTGATTTACTAATTAAGCGAGGAATAAAGTAACTCTGTTGAAACAATCACCACCGCTAAATGAAATGCTTCCCGCGTTGTCCATCCATTTTCAGTTTATAACTAGTTCAGCTCGTAGCACTACAGGGGAATAGTCTCATTTCGCCGATGTTCGAGATACCTCACAGAATCGACATAGTGGCCCAGTTTTAAAATGCCACGTTAATTCAATCGTTAGTTAAGGTGGTGGTTGCGATAAGTCCATGTTTCACAAAAAAATCAGACTCCTCGTTAGAATATAAACATGCTAACCGTAGTAACTCCATATTTAAGTTAACTAGCACTTTTATGAACGGTTTGGACTAAATAAGCGATTCTAAAACTGATAAAAACTAACGATGGAAAAACCTATTTCAACCAGAGGTTAACATTAACTTTAATTTTAACGAGACATTGAGAAACCGGGCCTTAGCGTTGCATTTAAAAAAAAGTAGAATATTCTCACGGGATAAAATTATGGGACCTTTTACTCAATGATTACATTAACTTTCTCCGTATCACCTCTAAGGAAATGAAAATAATTTCAAAACTTGAAATACTCCCGAAAATGAATCATGGGCATGTTTTCTTCTTTCCTGCCCTCCTGCTCCATGGGGATGTACGTCACTATCACAAAGTAATAATAACTGTGAGCCGAGTTGGCAAAGAATAATGTCGTAAACTGTTTGAACGGAAAGAAAAACGCGAGCGTAACAAAGCGCTCTCTACAGCTTGACTGGGGTACAAAGGGTGGCAAAATCCCAGAAGTCGACGACTCATCCGCAGAAAAATAACGACATGGCAATGACTTAAACTTCTCTCCAAGAGGAAAGTCAATCTCAAGTTACATAAAGATTAGAACCACGCACTAAGAATTAAATCCAATGTCGTTCTTACCCTGAAAAAGAACAATCATCAGGAGTACGTGAAACCATTATCGTGGCAAAAAGTACGCACTGGAGAGGTGATCAATCACGATTCACTGGCATACGGTGGGGAAAAAGTTTTTTTTAATAACAAGAGAAATTATCTAACGACATAATTTTGGATCTTGTTATTTATGACAAATTGATCTAAGAGGATGCGATATGAACCGCGGGCACAGTCAAAGGAAACTAATCCCACTAAACCCACCCCCATTAATTTCGTAATAGCTTAGTGATAAACAATCACCGGTCTTAAGGGTTATCTTCATCCGAGTGACAATAGCTACACGAAAGTCGGGAAAACAATCCACTAATATGATTAAATCTAAAGTAATAGAATTTCATAAGTAAACTTTCCGATACGCTCGGATAAGAAGTTAGTCCCCGCTGATGGATCCCATAAACTCGGATGATCGCCGGTCGACCGAACAAGATTTAGAATCTCACCTGGGTATTAATACTATGTCGTGTTGCTTATGTTATCCATGTCTTCCAACTGTGAAAAACTACGAAGAGAGAAGTTTCAGGCGTGATGTGGTGGAATTTTATCATTAT
>LYUA01000036.1:320148-347709 GCA_002093875.1 Calopteryx splendens | reverse complement strand
CCCTCTATCACATTCTTCAACAATCCATCACCATTCAGTACGCCCCGCATCCACTTTTACTGCATTATTTTCATTTCTCCAGGCTAGATGCTTTGTTCTGAAAATGTCCCTTTTTTATATTCACTGATTCGAACTAAATGGCATCCTTTCAGTGACCTAATTGCATCACGGCACTTATATCCTTAACGGACAAAAATATGTATGGCCCTAGTGCTGGAATTCTTCACACTTGGGCACAGTTTCATCTGCAGCGGAAATCCTTCCGAAAGTGACTTAAAAACAGACGGTTATATACGAAACACTAATTCAAACAGCCAAAATATCCGTTCGAACTTGGACAGCACCAGCAGTCAGTGTTATCATATTTTGTTGTAATAAAAAGTAGTTTTCTATTGAACGTGCTTCGCCGTCAACGCTTGTAGCATGGATCACTTTCCACAAATCCTCAATGCTCGCGGTGGGATCGGAATCGGCGGCCTTTGGGTTAACTCACCCACCGAAGTAGGCCAGTCTATAAAATAATATCACATGCATTTTACGTTGCATATATCATTGATAGCTGTAAAGAGAGTTTGAAAAGTAGTTAACACTTACGCGTGAATAAAAAAATTATGGAAAAGTACTTTTATATGAACTCAATCTCATAATTTATCACCGATTTTTGCCGTTTGCAACTGCAGTAGGTATGATTCGCCGTTGCTGTATGCATGACTAAGTGTTTGAGCGTTGGATCGTGCTTGGCTCCACTTCAACTGCACCTTATAAATTCTGCGGTGAAAGTAGGTCGGTCGGTCATGCCGTATGTTTATGCATTGTTTTTCGATAAGACGCTCTGTTATATCGTCGAAGGACCTGTAATTTTGCACACTGGATCACTGTGAAAAAGACATTTCAAACGTATTGTTGAACCACATCTTCTGAAAATTGAGTGAGCTTTATTTCCGTGCGGAGGGCTCAAATTACGTTATTCATCATTTAATTGTTGTTTTTCTACTCTCTAGCCACGGAAAACTGAACTAATGAAAACTCGTTTAGGGCTGATGCAAAAATAGAACATGAGGCTATGAAACGTAGCCTCCATTGCGAATAAAAAAAGGAAATACTTTGTTAGTTCGTCTTATCTAGAATGAGCTTATGAAATCTTTCACCCCTTAACCTGATACGGGGGCGTGGTAGTCCAGTAATTAGAGCGCTGGGCTGCTAATCGGAGTGCCCGAGTTCGATTCCATGGGACGCCTCTGAGCTCCGTCAGCTTACCCAAGCTGTGTGAATTTTTCGGGTTCCAGGTCATCCTGGGAAACCTCAGGGAAAGGAACTGGCCCCCCTACCCTTAGGTATAAGTGAATTTCACACGCCTTTGGACTTAGTACTGGGAGAGCTCTACCCTCAACTACCAAGCTGAGGTTAGGATTGATTACTGTGATTTTTAACCTCAAATTCTCCCTTGATTATATCTACATTGCAGTCTACCGTATATATCTCATAGTATATTTTCTTCGCACTAATTAAATATGACCTTTTCGAAGTCTCTCCATCAGAGAAGACGTGCAGTTTCGCTGTGGCGGTTTGATCGAAATTTACCTTAGTTTTTTCAGTGTTTATGAGCCAATTTCTGTTGTAAATTTCTTGTTCTGAATCTGAAATACTCTGTCATGTTAATGTCTATTCCATTTTATCTATCTTCAATCTTTGATTTATATTTGCCATGGACCCGAAATAATTTTATGAATAACAAAATCTCCTTTACATATTCGCCGGTGATTCATCTAACAAGAGTAAAAATTTTATCTGAAAATTAACGAAAAATAAGAAAAACTGAAGATTCATGGAGCTTAATTTGTAAAGAAGTAGTGCTTATATTTCTTGGCATTTTGGACTTATACCTAAAAGAATCTAATCGATCGATTCCACATTTCAAAAGGTTTTGAAATTTTATTTTGGAAGTAAATTCCCAATTAAAAATAATTCAGTTTTATTCCAAATTACATGCTTAAAAATAAAATTAAATTTTGAAAGATTCCTCAAAGCTCACAATAAGAGCATAAATCACAGTAATCATGCATGCCGTTGCATACTTTTTAAACGACTTACGTGTATTAGCACATTTTACTGATTGCATGTTAGTTTCAGAACAAAAACCATTTTGAAGGAAAATGCCATTCGGTCGACATAAGCTATAATTCTCTTAATAAAGAATTAACTCTGTGGTTTGTACCACTCGCTATTGTTGTGCTACTTGTTAATCATATAATACATAATGTATATTCGTGACAAAAATGGCTTTAGATACATACCGAAGTGAATTCATGAAAATGATGGTCACGTAGCATACGTAGCGTAAGCACTCTACACTATAATAAGCTGTAGTAATAGGAATTTCGGATATCCTGCCAAAAGACACGCCATTTCATACCGTTACAACTTTGAAAAATAAAATTCCAAAACTTTACAGCGTTCACAGTCGGAGTGACAGTTTACTGCGAGACCAAGTTTCTTTGGCGAAACTTCACAGATATTTCAAACGTGATTTCCCCATTATAAGCCTCATAAAGTGTCTACCAAGTCTTTCACTTGGACAGCTGTACATATGCCTACCTACACTTACGAGTCCACGGATAAAGACGGGATGTGGCTCATTTTCACATGAAGGAATTATTATTGTATGCTTTTTAGATTTCACTGGGTATCTTTCTCTTTAAAATAAAAACAAAAATATTTTTGAATACTCACGAAAGAGCATCACGGTCCGGTTTATTATTTCCGTCTCTGTAAATTACTTTTTCATTGGATAGAGGCATAATGCTCTCAGCTATTTTAGAATTAATGCCAATTATGTTTATAAGCAATAAGAGGAACATTAATACTTCCTTGAGACCCTCTTTACTTTAAAAAAAAACGAGTTGTGTAGTAAGAAAAACGATCAGATTCAATAAATGAAACTGTCAATTTTCTAAATATATTGCAATCATAATTTAACTGTCACAAAGGAGCGTATTTCTCGATATTAACGGTAAATTTCACAAATAGTAATGTCTCTTTTCGTTAAATTTAAATACCAGCAGTTGTTCCCACCGTAAAAATCTCATTTACTGAAGAAAGAAAGACCGCAAGTATTTCACTGGGGAAGATCTAGTCATTTGCGCAATAGAAATATTTATACAAGTTATATCCAAACACCGAATCCACGGTATAACATCACAAAAATCTAAGATGAAACGAAAATCTGGCAAACACCTCTAACGTGATACTCGAATGTCTTTGGTGCACAGATGCGTTAAACAAAAAGCGATGAAAATTGTGCTGAGAAGGAGCGAGTAGTTAGAGCGCTTCATCAAAGTCTATGGTCATTGACGAAAATGGTCTCCAAAACAAAACCCAATTAGTAGGTAAATTATCACAGAAATACGAAAACCGCACTCTATGCGGCACTATAGCCATTGACAATCTTATAACACAGTGAGTACGATATGCAGTCGGAATCGGTCGTTGGACATTCACAAGAATATCGTTCGTCTTAATGATTGGAAATTATTTTACGGTAAACATGTCTTTCTTTCGATATCACGCATATTTTTCCATCCCTTTACCCCCCCGACCAGCGCCAAATAATTAATCGAATTCTAATTGAATTTTTTTATCTTCTGGGTCAGTAAATTCAAATTGTCCGGAATATATCACGCATTACACGTTTATTTGATCTAGGATGAAGGATTATTCGTCTGAGGCATTTGAAAAACATTAGAATTTAATAAATGTAAACGAGTAATTATTTCGTTACGGTGAACGTGATAAAGGTCGAGCGAATAATTACAACATAATGCAAAACTGACTACTAAATGAAACCAACAGAAGTAACACACCTGGTGTATCTAACTGTTTTCGTTTTTACTCCTCCAGCTGGAGCCGAGGCAGCAGACGAACAAATGGGTCCATCCAGTGAAGGAGACACAGCGCCAGAGGCAACTCTAGCGGGAGCTGGAGGAAACGACCATGCGCAGTATCATTCTCATATCCCTCCCGGATTTAGGTGAGTATCACATAGTACGCGTATTAAAGATTCCACTAGAATTCAAATTGTTGTTTTATAATCCCTCGCTAACAAACAAGTTATTTCGGTCGTCCCATCCCCTATCCATGCGACTAATTCAAAGATATTTGATTGAACTCCGTTAAGAACAATAGCATTGAGTAAAAGCTGACTTATGCAGCCTCAGTGCACCACAATGACGAGATGATCCATGCCTATGGCACTCATGCCAGCCAATCAGATCACTGGTCGTCCGGCAAGGAAAACAAACATGTAAAATAAAACCTCGTCGAAAGAAAAGTTTGATGAATAAATTACCTGGATTTGGTAAAAGTTCCAAGATAAGACTTTGGCGATCTCTTTTCCAGAGAAATGACTCGGAATTCCTCTGGCTTTTATTACATATTCTCGGAAATTCCGTAAGATTCTACCGCGCGCCCGGTCTCTCCAGTGCAATTTTTAGGATATGGATGTGGACCGTATTTCCTCTTCTGGAGGAAGAAAAATGGCATTCTTTTCCCCTATGAATTCCCGCGACATAAAAGACTGAGGACGACTTTTTTCCTGGTTTCATCGAACTGAAGGATTCTCCTAATGGCTGCAAATTGTAGAACTGCAAATTGTGGTTGGAAATGTTCATCTTCCATGCACGAAAAACATAATTTGATCGATATAAAATAATGCCTTTATACAGAATATTTTTAAATCGACAATAGAGTTAGAAAAAGAGCGCCGTTTTAAAAAAGGATATTTTTTGGTTCTAGTGGGTAAATATTAAATAGGTGAAAATTTTAGAAGGAAAACATATCATTATCTAATGAAAAATATACATTTACTTTCGATAAATTCATCGAAAGGAAATACAATTGGAATTAATTTCTGCCAAAAAAAAGCATGTAAAAACCTTGTTTTTAGGGCTTATGCCATCAAAGGTTTTTCAGGTCCACTTACAAAGGTATTTTATTTCAATTTCATTTATTTCAAAATGAAACCCTGAATGAAACACTCAAACGAATTATGGTAATATGCAAGGGTAGGGTGGATAAAATATTTACTTATTCGTAAGAGCTACGCATGAGACGTCAACCCCTGGCCGGTGTGATCTGATATGTCTAGGAATACGGCAGAGAACCACTCCCCAGAGAAAAATACGCGGTAATGAAGCTCACTGAACCCTGCCCGATTTTCCCTTCAAAACTACCTAGGCATAAAAGCGGCCGTAAACTTTTGTCTCGCTTCTTTTGAGCAATTTTTTGGGCCACTCTCTTTCACGCATACCCTTTGGGCACACGCATTAAACGAAAGGTCGTTGGATTCCAAAGGACACTGCTACCCAAATGGAACCCTTTTAGTAGAGGAATACTCAACTATAATACCACCTCAGACTATCTCGTTTTATTTCGGCCGATTTTATATCCTGCCATGCCATCTTTCAAAGTCGAAATTCACAGTTTTTTGATCCTAAATGTTAATTTTAATCCGCGAAAACGAATCTTGAGGTCACAATATGCGGTTCTTCTCATCAACTCATGCTGATCTTTTAATACCAAATTCCTGAGATCTAAACTGAGTGAAAATTAACAGGCCGATGATGACGAGGGTTAAAACATGAAATACGTGTACATCCCTCGCAAAAAACTGTGATATCACTTCTCTCTTCTTTTTCTTTTGTAACAATATTCCTAAGGGCGCACAGTTTAAACCTCGTAATTTTCTAAACAGCCAGTCTCAATAGCAAAGCCGACCATTGGGAAATGCGCGCAAGGGTAATCCTGTTTTTAAATACGTCATCATCATCGGTTATCTACTTATTAAAGGTAGGTATTGGTTGGTTCATAACAACTAATACGTTTCGCGTGGACTTCATCTTGTTTTCCCTACATTATTACCTTCTTAAGTTCTTCGTGCTTTCTACCTCCTTTCATATCCCATCTACAAAGTCTTTTCTCACCCTTTGTCTTCACCACTTACCTAACATTCTTGCGTCTACTACAGTCTTAAACGTCCCGCTAACTCTCAGTATTTCCTCCGTCAACTTGCACTTCTGACTTCTTCGAATTTCACCTAGAAGTTTCCTCTATTCTCCCATCATGCATGGAACTTCGTCGCTGGGCTTTCTCTTTGTCCAACTTATTTTATCTATCCTCCTCCGTGCTCAATTCTTAAAAACCTCCAACCTGCGCTCAATATATTACCTCGTGGACCAGGTATCGGATCCATACAGCGCTACAATTCATATAATACCCTTCACTAATCTTATCTTTAATCCTTTACCGAGTGTGTCAGCCCTCAGTTTCCTTTGTCAATGTTTCCGGAGATAATAAACATCCCGTCTTATTCCCTTGCCTATCACTGCCGTTCCAGATTCTCCCTCCGCTACTAGTGCTTATGCCATCTGATTTATGTACAAATTTCGTACAGAAGTCGTTTATTTCTCCAGTCCACTCCTTAGTATATTCCGCAGTACTTCCATCAGATTTCTTCACTCCATTCTGTCGAATGACTTCTCAAAATTCACGAAGCACACAAAGACATACCGATTATATTCTATACCGCTCTATTCTACTAATTTTCTCACCGCCGAAATGACGTCGCGTTTTCCTTCCCTTTCTAAATTTAAATGCATCCTCACCTAGGTACGTTTTTGCGCTATTATGTAACATTCTAGCGACGATTCTCAGCTATGCCTCTTCCGCGTGTGCAATTAAAGTTATTGTCCTGAAGTTCCTAAATAAAAAGTCCTTTTTCGAGATGAGGATCAGAACTGATCCAATCCTCAGGACCAGATCCTTCCTCATAATTGCTACGCATGAGTCCATAAAAATATCCTCCTTCCATTTTCCTCAAAGCTTTAGTAGTTCCACGAGGTTATTATCTATTCCTACTGTCTTGTTCAATTTTATTTCCCGTAGTCATTTCTCTATCTCACTTTCTAGTATTCCTCGTCCATGTTACATTCCGTTTCATTTTGTAAGCTTACGGACCTAATAATCCCTTTGCCATGAAGTTCTTCAACGTTTTCTTTCCTCCTTCTCTGAATATCTTCCTGTTCCGTTAATAACTTCACAGTTTTTTTCTCAATTGGTCGGAATAGTGTCTCCTTTGTTTCATCCTGAAAAATTCTCTCATCTGGTTGTTTAGCGCTTCTACTCTTCCCCCGTCTCAGAAATGTTTCCATATCCTTGCAATGCTCTTTAATATAATAATAATGACCATTTCTCCTGCCAGTAGATATACAAGGGGTTTGGGCAAATCCTTCCACCACGATAAGGTCGTTATCCATGGGAAAACCAAATGTGTGAAATCAACAAAGAAATAAAGGAAAATTATAAATACTTGGTGAAATAAAAGTCATCATAATTATTATGTTACAGCTCAATAACCATGCCCGCAAACACTCATTTAAACCCACAAAATTTTGAGCAATCGGGCAAGGGATAAACGCAGCAGAAATTCGTCTTCTAAATTAATTTCTGAAATTTTATCGTTTCTGACAGTTCGCAAAACACAGCACTAGTAGGATACATAATCTAAAATGAAGTAAACGGGTACATCCAAGCATAAAATTACCTGAACGTGATTTTTTCTAACATTAAAAGTCTGATGTTTCAACAAGTTCACTGAGCGAAAATTTAAAAAGTAAAGTAAGAAAGGTTTATATTCTTAAAGTATCCTCAATAAAAAAGTACTGGGGATCCTTTTAAGATTTTTTCGCGGATCTTTCAAAGTCTTATGACTCATGCTTACAAAAAACGGGCAACGGAATCATGTTTCCTCGAAAGGCGCCCTGAATCTGCAAAGTTTTGGATGAGATTATCCTTAATAGTTATCTCAAAAAAGAAGCATTGATGCAACAATTAATGTTTTTAATTGAAGGTGATTTATGACTTATTCCATAAACGTTATACTTCCCCATATTTATATTCCACAGAGTCAAATGAATGTAAATGCCCGCGACGGAAGCACAATCGAAAAAGGGGATGACCTTCTTGGACAAGAATCCTTACAAAAGTTTTCTGAGATGGTTTCCTCCCTTTGAGAAAATAAAATATTAAAACGAACGAGCGCAGTCGACGGCAGACCATTGGCTGCCCATGTTACTCCCACTTTCCCTCAATCGCTCTCCTCTTCCTTGACGGTCCGAAGGATCGACATCCAGGGAAGCCTGTGAATATTTCTATTCGTTATTTCGCTTGCATCGCCTCTCAGGCACAATAAATTTCCTCCTCCGCGCGGGTATTTATTTTCAATGGCACTCAAATTTATTAGCTTTCGTTTTTGTTTTCCCTTGTCCTCAGTAAGCATTCAATTTTTTTCCCACGGCGATGAGCAGGAGGGAGAGGGAGAAAAAAAGGCAGGAATCCTTTTTTGATTAGGGGAGATGCTCGTTGAAGGGAGGGAATCCCCCTTTTTTTCATGGAGAAGATAAAAATCAGCCTCGTTCTCGCAGAGATAAAAATACCTCCCTTGTGAAGAGTGGGGACGGTGGAAAATAAAAAGAGTTTATTTTTCCGCTATCCACGAATCGGAGAGCGTTGAACTTCAACGTAATTTCTTTTTGAGAACAGCAGAAACGTATCGCGGCACCAGGAGGCGTCGCGTCAGTGTCTAGAATCCCTTGCATCACACAAAAGTCAACTCCAATAAAAATAGATGAAGAAAGCGATCGTTTTGCTTCTCATAGGTCCCTTTCTTTCCTTTCCCCTTCTTCTCCTCTCTCCCTCCTCCCCTTCTCCCACTCTTCCCCCCTCTCTCTGCCTTTTTTTTATCGTCCGTACATATCACGTCACCCCCTCCCCCCCCCAAGGGGCCACCACGCGATGAGGCGGGAGAGAGAATCGATAAATCGAAGTCACCGCATTTTTTTCGATGCCGCTTTTTTTTGGTGGGAGAAAGTCGAGGATTCTGGCATTATACGGATGCGGACATGGCTCAGAAGAGGTTAAGGTGGGAGATTCGCGGACGTAAGGGGTACGGCGGGGGTGAGTGTGGAATTCGGGAAGATGCACGGAGAATTCTGGATTCTCGCAGAGGTAAGGAGAGTTGAAGGATGATTGGAATGCCGAGGCTGGCTAAGGAGCACCACGTCAAATGATGAGAGAAAAAATCCGAAAATCATTTGGCGCTCCCAAGTGCAGTTGAGCTTCCCCCTCCCCCTTCATCTCCAACGTAATTGGTCAGTTCACTCGAAGAGTTGACCAAGTATACAGTTTTCTTCAAATCCTCAAGAAAATTTTTATATTATGGCTTTAGGAGTTTTCAGGTCAACAATTTCACATATGCTATTGGAAATTCGAAAATACAACAAGGATGAGACAACAGGCTTATATGTTTTACTCTTCTCATACCATAAAACGTCATTTTCCTAAGAGATCACACATTGCAAAAACAATTCTTGCACATCATGGGTGTCATTACACTAAAGAGAACATTTCTCACTCCGCAAAAATATACACGAAACAGGGAAACATAATGGTTTAATGAAGGCCAATGGTAATAAAATCACATTCGCCAAAGTTCATTGTTGCTTTCGATGTCCAATAATCGCATGGCTTCGGTGTCTCATATAGTTCCGGAATCCTTGACGCCCCCACACAACCTGGTCAATCCTGGCATTGTGTAAGCAAATGTATGCCTTCGAAGAAACCGTGGGTTATACTCCGGATTCCTCGGCTAACTCCTTGTGATGTATATGGCCATATTATAACCATACCACCACAGTAACGAACCCGAAGGTCGGTTTGGTAGGTGAGGGTAGAGCTCACCAAACAGCTACTACTACTACTAAGCCCAACGGCGTGCGAAATTCACACATCAGGATATGGAGGCAGTTCCTTCCCCTGTGCCGCCTGAGGTTTCCCTAGATGGCCTGGAACCCGAACAATCACACAGCTTGGGTGAAGCTGAGGGAGCTCAGAAGCGTTCCCTGGAATCGAACCCGGGCCCTCTCCGGTTAGCAGCCTAGCGCTCTACCCACTACACTACCACGCCCCTGTGTTATTGAATAACATAGAATAATTACCAAAATATATGCTAATCAAGGTTTCCGGTTTTATTGGATTTTTCCCGATTTGCATTATTGAAATCATGCATTGCACTTTCCTGCGCTTGCCCTACTAATCCCCAACCAATCAAATCCAACGAATCACATCCAAATTGAAGGAACCAGGGTTGATTTATAAGCGAGTAATGCAATGAAAAGGTGATCGGCGATTGCAGTGGAAAACGAATATGGGTTTCCAAGGTGCTGCCAGTTCACACTATGGGAAAGTATGTACGAAGTATTGCATTCCGAGCGTGATTTCGTCCTCTAAGGTAAATCCAGACGAAGAAGTTTGATGGGGTATTATGCTATCTCTAACAACATGAATTCCTACTTCCTATTGTTTTCTGATGGCAGAATAGGATATAAAATAACAACACCTGTTCGTACTCGTAAGCAATAAGGAAACTTACCCATATACGATTTACACACAACGTTTAGGCTGGTATAAATATTGTCCATTAGGATGAAATATTAACAAATATATCGCAATTGATTCTTGTAGTAAAAGGAGCGGAAGAGAAAAAATAGCATAAAAGATAGATGAGATCGAATCAAGTTAATCGAAAACGTTTTCCAAGGGATCACTCTTAAATTGAATTGGGAAAATAATTAAAGGAATATAAAAGTCCCTCTTTAAAAAAAGCTGATTGAAGTAGGGGTAATGAACAAGTAAAGGAGATGAGCAACTACACGTTAGCAAACCTCATTTAGAATATTATATGGCATGTTTCTAGGCCCCGTAGGATAGTAATTCAGGAATTGGATAAACATAAAAAAAATATCCGCAAAATTTATGAAAAACTGTTTCGAAAAAGAAAATAAATTCGACTGGGTTCTTGGATAAAAAAATATGACAAATAATTATGAATGGGGGATTATTGTAGCCTGATGTAACATAGGTGGATTAAAAATGCACTGAAAAAGTAAAAGGGACTCTCATATACATTTAAAAACTTTTTATTCCTCCGCACAATTCGATAAACCACAGAAACTTAGGTTACCGTAACATTTTTCATAGAACTGGGTATAATTTGCCCTAAATGTTTCGTGCACTCAATAAAACAATTTAAAATTGCATACATTTAAATTAATAAGTAATGGTTGGTCTCCTAACACCCCCAACCACAAGTCCAATTGGCTGGTCTCATAGAATGGCATGGAAAAGTGCCGAAATGGCAATTTTTTCTCTCATGACGATTAATCTTTCGAGTTTTTTTCTAGTGCCTAATAGTGGTTCGTGGATCAATTTTCCCCTTTATCACACAATTAATTTGGACACTAATGTACCAACTATGTAGTAATGAAAAACTGAATTTTTCCAAAACGATCTATTAAAATAATTTGTGAAATACATCGATTTTATAATAATTAATTCTAGTCTCGTTTCGACTATGTACCCTTTTCAAAAATTTTACAGGAACATGGCACGCGAACGTGTGTTTCAATTGCAACGGGCGTAAGAACGGCGGACTACCACTAAAATTCCTTGCATGATTCACTCAGCAATTCTAGCTGCGAGATTGAACTGGGGTAAATTGGCGAGATAGGTTGACGCTTTGGAAGTTCACCACTAAGCAGTGGTTTAGTCACTCCCTAACCCGAATTTTAAAATGCAAAACGGTAAATGTAAGTCTGAGGATCCACTGCTCTCAATTATAGCAAAGTATGAGTTTGCACGAGATTTATATTTAGTGTTTAAGTTAATATATTTGTTGAGATAAAATATACAGAGTTCAACTTAATACCACATAGCAAACTCATTCTTTAACTCCTGTAAAAAAAAACCTCTTGGTCTATGGTTATATGAGATGGTAAATATGTTATGTGAATTTAATTGCCAATCGTAGAGTGAAAGAACGTGGGGATTGGGATGAGGGACAGGATCGGGAATAAAAAGGAAATGGATGACATTCAATGACCACTGGCAGGGGACAAATTTTGAGTGAGTTACCATCTCGTTTGTTGTTCCCTGCCCTCATTCCACATTCCCTCACTCTACTCACCCCTGCCCCTTTCTTCTCAACTATTGGCTATTAAATTCAAAGCACAAAGTGTACCATACTTCCATAACAATTAGCTGATTCCTTCACCTATAAATATAATCATGTACAGAGTCTCATAACTTAAACATAAAATCGGTAATGGGAATTCGTGCAATAAGGAATCACGACTCCTGAACCCAAGGATTAAATGCATTCTTATTTTTGCCTCACACAATTCAGTATCATAACAAGACCGAGGTTAAATCCTTAAATTTGTGATTGAAACCCCTTTCCGCATCCATATATATGTTTCCTTTCACGAATTCTCCATAAAATGAATTCATAATTTCTTACTATCACATAATTAAGGAAAAATACCCTTACACCCTGTACCTCATGCTAATGTGACGGATAACAGGGTGTAATGTGGTACATATAAATACTTTAAAGAACCCATTAGAATTTCTACGGCTCATAGTTTATTACGTCTTTTGTAACTGGGTACTCACCACGCGAAACCTGGTTCTTTCAATTATGCGTGCATTTTCTTCCCGTCAGTTCTACAAGAGAAATTAAAGGTTCCCACCAATCATGAGTTGATTACCGTCTAGTGACATCGTTGCGCGATTGGCGTGTCAACTCGCAGATTTTCGAATACCTTCCACGCATCGAGTAGCGTCGGACAAGTGGGCCTAACTGGGGCAAGGAGGAGAGGAAAAAAGGCCCAAAAATCGAGAGGGGAGTTTGAAGAGGTGAGGAGATCGAGAGAGAGAGAGGGAGGTGGGACGGAGGAAGATAGACGTCAAGACGTGCTCACTCGTATGCGTCAGCCCGAACCTTTGGCCTCACTCATCAGGGCCCTCATCATTAGCACCAAGGGCACATATACCCTTTTTCTCACCCTCCCCCCCCCTCCAAAACCCCCCATAAGCCCCCCAACCGCCAGCCGGGGGATGGGTTGAGTTCGTGGAAGGACGCGATTCGTGCCGAGGGGATGGAAAAGGTGCTCTCGTAAGTACGGCTGAGTAAGGAAGGGGGGGGGGCACACACACACAGGGGAGCGCTCGTGGGCTCTCCTGTAAAGGGGGAGCGAGAGGGGGGATGGCGCAAGAGTTCGTGTTGGGACATATTATGTGAAGACGACGAGGATTTCTGAAAGGCGGGGGACGAGCGAGGAGGAGGCCCCCTACCCGAGGGAAGGCGGCACCGGCAGGGCGGTCAGGCACTGGAGCGGGCGGCCCGTGGCGCCGCCTCCGTCCTAGCCTGGGCTCGAAGGATGTGTTTGCATCGGGAGGAAAAAAATCGCACCCCGTCGGCATACTGCAGGGGTCGCCGGGAGCTTACAGAGAGAGGGGAAAAAAAGCCTTGATTAAATTTTAAATCTTTCGTGAAACCGGTTTGGAGCGACGGTACACGCAACGCCAAACCTTCAACGCGATTCGTACGACAAAAAGCAATTAGGGATTCGTTTAACTTCCTTATTCCTTATTGTCACCGTTTTGCTTCCTCGCACGAGTCCTTCGAGGTTTTTGTTAAAAAAAAAACATTTGATCGAGGTATTAATGTATATTAGCAACGTGCATTTGATCATCTTTTTCCTCCGTTAATGAAGGTAATCAATAATTCAATTACTTTGTTTCTCTCTTAACCCCAACGTTATTTTCAGGCAAGAATTAAAAATAATGGTGTCATTTTACCCAAGGAAACTAAATACGTCAGTCTACATATCGTTCGGCCCCCTTAAAAAGTGCACGTATGCGAAATATCTGTATTTACCTGCAACACGTGGTATCACTTGCTGTTACTGAATTGACGATATCTGTGAATTTTTAGTTGCTGAAGATATACCTTTATATGAAATATTCCTGCAGATCTCTGGTTATCATTTTTTTAGAAGTTCTAGAACGTGTGCTGCATGGAATTTCTGATGTTAACCTCATAACAGGTGAATCTGAGGGGTTGTTACCTTAAGCTTCTCTGGCATGTACGTACTTTTAATTTTTGAAGGAAATAAATGTGTTATCATCTATTATTATCTTTCGAAACCGCACATCACGGTCGGAACAAGTTCTCCGGGTGGAAGAAAGGAGATGAAATCTTCTTTCATCCTTTTTTGTGCAGGACAGTTAGATGAATTTACCAAGTGCAAGGGCATAGAAATAAATTTAATATACATGCGGAAAAGTACGGGTGCTATTGAAAAATGCACGGACTCTGAATATTTAAGAAATAATTAGGTTCACCGGGGAATCAAATCGTTCGGGAGCTGATGCAATGATTCCTGTTATTCCTACGCCTATAGCTCCGTTTTTGGGATGTTATTCTGCACTCCCTATGATTCCATCTTTATCTCATCAGTTTTCTCTAATCAGTGTCCCATCTACTGATTATAATTGTAGGAAACGAGCGTCGCGGAGAGCAAATTCGAGAGAGAAGGGGGTAAGGGACTGACTAACACAGTCCGTACATTAATTCTGAGATTTCCAAATTTTCCTCCAATCCCAAGTGGACAAGATAGATCGCTAGCGCCAGCCATCTCCGTTGCCATTGGGGCGTCACCATCGGGTGAGTAGCAGCGCCAAGCCGCAGCAGTCCTCACCGGCCAGCTCGATTGAGGATCATGATTTTCAAACAAGTGTTATAAGCACTGTGAAGGCTGCTCGGTAGATAATTCCCCAGCTAAGTTGCTTGGATGAGTGCTAAACTAAGAGTTTCATTCCATCAGGATTAAAAAAATCATATATAGTTGGATGGAAAAAAATTACACCGTGGGGTTAGGAACAATCTTTCAATCGATTGAAGGGATTAGCGATTAGTTTCTCCACTAAATAATGTATAGTTTTTTAAATTATTTTTTTGCCCTCAGTAGTCAGAACAAATCTTTGAGTTTGCAAAAATGATCAATGCACAACTGTAAACCCCGGAAAAATTATTGAGTAGGCTAGGAATAGTCTTTAGCTGAACTTTGGGTATTCGTTGGGAGTTTTAAAATATCACACGGACTCCATGTGGGTGTGTCTCCAATTAATTCACGCCTGCATTACTTTGTGAATTAAAAAAAACGTCCTCCCGCGAGCAAGCGGTGAACTTCGCCTGTCCAAATTAAGGGAACCGATTTTGAAATAAAATTGAGTAAGACCTTGATGCTGATTGATTGAAGTCACTTATCTGTGCACTACGTAATAAGGAAACCCTGTTTCGCCTTCTGAGGAGTTTCTCGAGGATAATTCATTGATGCGCACCATGGGATAACCCCACGATGCCGTGGATAGTATGCCGGAGGTCCTCGTGGATGACCTGATCTCACTTCCAAATATTCATAAGTTCAGCGCTGGTTGATGGCCGACCATAAAGTTCGAAATCACCACGCATTTGCCCGCGTTTGAGGCGCTAGAGCAACTCGAATATCTAGTTTTGCCCAAAGTCGGCCTCAAGTGCTTACTTAAACCTTTCGTTCGCCTTTGATGTAGTTATAACTGGCATAGCAAGAAGTCATACAGACATATCAGGTCCGCCTTTGCTCTGGCTCTGCCTGATAATCGTAGGACACCACTTACGCTTACCGTAAAAGTATGAAACACCCGTAATTGAACTAAAAGTGAATTTTGTTACATTCATTGGCGAAAGTTCGTGCACGGCACCGTAGGAGCTCCAAGCAGTCAGATCGGATCTTGTGGGATGGAACTTCGTACTACCCATACGTTTTCAAATCGTCATATTAAGCATTCGGAAAAAAATTAATTTGCTACCTTACTTTTCGATGGGAGAAGGATTTTTAATAGATTAATATCATAAGAAAATATATACCTACAGGTATGTCTACCCGACCGGAAAATCATAAAATATTGAAAAAGCTATCGCCAAGCCATGTTTCCTAACGGATACCCGAACGTAAAATGCGTGTATTATGTAAGAATTCGATTATTTTGAAATAAATATAAATTTGACAAAAAAATTTGATTTTTTGAAACATATGAGAAAGCTATCAACATAAATATTTTAAAAATTGCATTTAACTAAAATATATTTTGTTACGTTGTAGTTCATAAAATTAATTATACATTTTAAGTGAAACAATCATTGTATTTCCTAATCAATCTGTATATAATTCTATTTGAAAAACAGAAACGGTAAAATTTTTCAACAAGAATCGACCAGGGCTACGTGTAGGCGTTAGAACTATAAAACTCGTTGTTGGACTTCAAAGATACTGATTGTTGGATTCGGAACCCACACCAAAAGTTCCCTGCGCGTCACGCTAGCAACCAAATTTATTTTTCTTGCACAGATCAACCATTCTGCGGCAGCAAATTCAAATGAACGACCAAACATAAGTCCACTAAATGGCATTTCACATTCATGAATGGCTACCTTGCATCAGAAAGGTGCAAATCAAAAGATGCAAGCGAAAAATCTGTGGAAGCTTTGGTACAAAAGTTAAAAATGAAAAGGGATGGGGAACATGAGAATGGAAGTTATTCATTAGTCTCCCTCTCTTTCAAAAGCCTCCCTTTAGGCCTGGATAAAATCTTTGCCGTTGGTCTAAACGAGGAAGTGAATAAAGTCAATGACGGCAAGGGAAAGTTGTATGTGACCTTCGGTGAGCTTGGAGAAGCACCTAGAGAAATTCGAAGAAAACTTGAGGAAAAGACAGAAATAGAAGACCTTTTTAATGGTGCTTGAAAAGATCCACTTCATGGGCATCGCCGTGGTTTTTCCTCATTGTCAAAGGAAGATACTTTCGAAAGTAAAAGCCTGGCGACCCCGTAGCACTCGTCCCTCTTCTTATCCGTCTCCCTATTATGGAACCATTCGATGATACCATTCGAGTGAAAAGACGTCAATTGTGGTCACATTATTTGTCGCGTAGCTATCGTTGTGGTCAGTGCATATGGAAAAAATGTTAACAAAATAGATTCCAAACCACTCGAACGAATATTTCGATAACAAAAGCCCACATTGCTTTTTCCTGAGGCAGTCAAAGACGTAGGAATCATAGCACTCCACATCTGAGCACATGTGGTCTCCTTCGCGACGAAAGAATCACAAAAACCAATCACCGCAATCATGGTACTAATTTCATGATCTTCATATTCTCAAACAGCGCACGGTTTTAGAGAGTGATGAAACGAAAAGCAAGTGTCCAACTTGATTAATAGGAATTACCTTATTATACAATTAGTGTACCGGTCATAGGCAAGTTATCGACGGCACATGAAAACTATTGCTTATTGTAGTGGAATTTTAAAGAAGCAAGCAATATGCATGCGGTTGCATAAGACCTGAAAATCAACCACCTTATCAGTCAGAATGCGTTTATCTGTTTATTTTATTCTGAAAATTTACAACACGACTTTTGATGTCTTTTACCTAATTTTGACGATGTGGCGAGGAAAATAAATCGTATTCTTCTTACATAAAATTTCAGCCAGATTAAGCAGACTAAATTAAATAATAAATATCTCATTCTTTTCATTAAAACGGTTGTCATGTGGGTAGAGCGCTGGAATACTAACCGCAGGGCTCGGGTTCGACTCCGGGTGTTTCCTCTGGGAGCCCTCAACTTCACCAAAGCTGTGTAATTTTTCGGGAACCAGATCTTCCTAGGAAACCAAAGGTGGTACTGAGGAAGGAACTGGCTCCCCTATCCTATTGTGCGAATTTCACACGCCATTGGGCTTAGCATTGGATGAGCTCTACCCTCACCTACAAAACCAACCTTCAGGTTCAATACCGTAGTGGTGTCCAGTAAAACATCCACGGCAGAAATAAACCCTTAGATTGGTTTGATTAAAAGACATGCATGGAAAATATTACCTTATACATTAGTTATGAGGAATGGAAAATAACGGACCAGATAATAGAAGTTTGGAAGCAATGATAACATGGGGTTACAGAGCAACGAGGATTAAATGGAGGAAGCGACTGACCTATGAAGAAGACATTTGAAGAGTAGAGGAAGTAAGATAGGAATTGGATTAGAAGCATTGGAAAAATGAACAGATTAATAGGGCACACTTTCAAGTATAACAGCCTCGGAAAAAAATCTATAAAAGAAAAACGAATAGGGAGAACTACAGAGAAGGCCCACAAAATTTAATACGATGATAACAAGAACAATGGCAGATGTGTAATGTTAAAGATGGGAAATAAAGTGAGACACTATGTGAGAAGAGAACAGCATGTAGTGATCCTGCAAATGAATCTTTGGTCTTATAAAAGCTGATAATTTTCTCATTTTCATTTACTCAGTATCCAATATCAATGATTTTATAAAATTGTACTAATTAATTGTTAACATTGCGAAATTCGACTTGTTTTTGTAACATATAGCGACAATATTCAACGCTCTTCGGTAGTTAAAATGTTGAGCCATCCCTCGACCGTCCGCCGCCCTGATGAAAATGATCCCGAACGCATGGCAGAGCAGGAGCCAAGACTGGCTAGGCGGTTAAGTGGGGAGGGGGAGCTCTTGAGAGCAAATATTGCAAGGCGGAAAGCTGTGGCAGTTCCGGAAGGGGACGCATATTGGAAGAGTCGAGATTTTCCAGAGAGGGTTTCGCCGAATAAAAGACGGGAAATGAGGAAGAAGGAAAACCGTGGCGAGGGTATGCCATGGAGATCTTTTTCCCACTGTCGCCCTGTCATCGATCAGTTCCCGTCTCTGCCTTCCTACCTCCTCCTGGGCGAACGACACGGTACATCTTCAAAATGAAAGAGGAACGAAAAAAAAACGCGACGTGATGCCATGGGCCTCTTAACGTGAATAATGCCTTCCTCTCTCCTCCCTCCCTTTCCCCTTCTCAACCCAAACCCGCCCTAATTTAATGGCTAAGCCCTTATGAGGAGGAAGGTGTAGGAGGGTTTGGGGAATATAGACCCAAATTGATATCAATGCGCATCCTTTTGATACGATCAACAATAGGTAAAACATAAGTAGATATTTCATAGATTCCTGGTCAAATAACTCGGTGATGCGTACAAATAAAATTTTTCGCCTTGCTCTCCAAAAAACTAATAATTTCACTTTCGCTTCCTTTCATTGTGAGCGCGGGGCGTGGCAGTCCAGTGGATAGAACGCTGTGCTTCTAACCGGAGGGAATGGGTTCGATTCCAGGTGACGCCTCTGGACTCCCTCAGCTTCACCCAATCTGTGCGATTATTCAGGCACCAGATCATCCTGGGAAACCGCAGGAGGCACAGGGAAAGGAGCTGGTCCCCTTATTACCCTGATGTGTGAATTTCACACGTCATTGGGCTTTAGTTATTAGGTGAGCTCTAGCCTCACCCTCCAAACCAACCTTCGGTTTGATTACTGTGATTTTTATTTTGATTCTTAGGGTTGCTGGTACAGTGTGCGCCATTAAAAATCCTCAGATTAGTGACCTTAAAATAGAAAGGTTTTCCCTTTCTAAAAGCAAAAGAGCTTAACTGTGAGGCGATGTAAAAGCGGGGGAAATGGCAAACATAATTGTTGCTAATATTAGAGAGAGAGGTCAAGAGGAATTCCATGGTAAAGTTGAGAAAGAGCTCCACCAAACCGACCTTCAGGTTGATTAGATACTGTGGTTGGTTCATTGCGTATCACAGTAAAAACTATTAGAATACGCTACATTGCACAGAAACGGCTTCGAATTTCCTAAACTGAGCATTGCAAAGAGCGATAAAACGAGAGTTCAGATTTTCCTGCAGTTTTACAGTTCCGTCAAGCAGCTTCTAATGCCCAAACTTAACCACAATCATTGACTATGATTGTGGTTAAGTTTGATAGGAATATTGAACCATTGATAATTATTTCACGATGCCTCCACTGTGATTAGCATTACATCTGGATAAACCGGCGTCTGTCTTACATAGGCCCCATTTATAACAAACGGAACAGAGAAATAGAGGTGATGGCGGCTTCGAGGGCAGCGGAGGACGCCTGTATAAATAGGATTGTAGGTAACGTCAATCCCTGAAGAACGAACGCGAAGTTCGGAGAAGTGTGTCTTAATTACGCGTCTATCTTCAATTGAAACCTCCACTGTCAACTATAGGGACCACCTGACCTTCTCTCGTATCGGAAGGACATGTCACAACGGTAAGAGGAGCCGCTCCACGCCCTCTGAGGGCACTACACTCCGGATAGGTATATAATCCTTAAGGGGATTTTTAATGGAGATATTTTATACCCAATCCTCTTTTAATAACCTGCCTTTTTATGTCCAACTCAAGTAAAAGCCTTGATATATTCAGCGGAAGAGAAGGAAGACTCCAGTTTTATATCTGGATAATAGGGCATGGAAACACCACCCACGTATGATATGAGGTGAATGAGCCTCTGCTTTGGGCATCTTTTGGTCATGAAAATTCCCCCGAAAATCTCTGGCTCAACTTTACTCTGAAAAAATGTTGACGGAGGCCTGCGTTTAAAAATGAAGATCCCATACAAAGTAGAAGAAGCAAATTTTAGTCGGAAATACATCGCTGACTACTATTACTAATGATGCACCGGCTCCGTATCAATTTACTGCATTATTTTATGCAGAAAATCAACAGCGCTACTAAGTTAAAAACATATCGTGCTCATGACTTTAAAATAAAATTGACTGAAAATATGCCGCCTAATAAATAAGAGAAAAGTATCTTCTGAAAATCAATTTGTCATCTCCAAGAAAAATTATCGAATCAAACCTACATTCCATCTCAAATAAGGGCAATAGATATTATAACTAGTTACATGCACAACAGTACTAATGGCCAGGCTTGCTTTACGACTAATACTCCAATTTTTAAAGTGACAAATATATCAAGATACTGCATGCACCCCTTATGGTTATCAGAGATGTCGTTGTCGCAACGCACCTAGCCAGGGAAAAATATTGCATCTCATTTTGTATAACTTTTCGAGAAGACAAAAATATAGTTTGAATCGCATTGGTAAACCAGGTAACAAGGATTGAAATTTTAAATGAAAATTTTTCTAAGCGGCATGAACCTTAAAACATAATAAAGGTAATAACATTATCACCTATATAGAAAATTATAAACTCCTATATCCCAGAATACCTGCATCACATTAAAATGAAATAAACCTATAACTAACTAATTACACTACTATTACTAAATAAACCTAAACTAATAGCTAACACCACAAGAATGTTATTATTTACTTTCTCGTTCCTTGGCAATTGGAATATAGTTTCTCCATTTTACGACAATGTGGACATTACCAAAAAAAATGCAGTAATCCAGGAATGAAATTTCCAATTATTTACAAATGAAAACTTGATGTGCGTCTCCATTTCCCGTCGAGCACTCCAATGCAAATGAAAAAGAGCGGTGGATTTTAAAAAAAGAATGAGAAACGATTCTTAAAAAAATTTTACTCCGACGAGAAATGCAGAGCTGATAATGTCTTCTAAGGCATAAATCCTCCTTCGAATAAAAATGATCAGGAATGCGAAAGCCCACACCGTTTGCTCAAGATAAAAGACGCCCGATGAAGAAGAGCAAAGTCACCGATCGGGATGCAGCCCCCACGCCATTGAATCTCGAGGTCACTCGAGGCTATCTTTGCTCCCCTATTAAACCGCCAATTTAAGGATTCCATTTACGGGGTAGGACGGAAGCAGCTTCTCGCAGGGTCCCAACCCGTCCATACCTACTACCCCACGCCCACAAATGCCGATCTAATTGCGTATTCCCGTCACCCGAGACCTCTAACGAACTCCCAGGGGATCCCTTAAGATTTCCCTCGGGTCGCTCCTTTTGTGCTCAGACTACATCCAGGGCCGGCAACAATCTATCCCATTAGACGAGTCGCGTGCTCCCTGTGGCCGGATCCACGAAATTTGCATTATCCGTCGGCGACAGAGAGAAAGGGAGCGGAAAAATTAAAATCAAAGCACCGAGCCACTGCAGTAATTCGTTCTACTCGGTAGTTCTACTCAAAAGTTATGCTAAGTAGAATTCTCGCTCAGGGGAGGACTTCAGTAATCGACGTGAAATAAAATTTAAAAATTCATAAAAATTCTTTCGGATCTGGATTGGTGATCGTCTGAGAGAGCAGGAAAAGGTTCAGTCTCTGGTGAAAATTTTTCATAATTTTAAAACTTAAAATACATGGTACCATCCAAGTGTAAAACTTTATTGCCCTCAAAACATATCTCCTTCCCACCCACTGGTACCTTAAAAACATTAGGCAATAACAATAGCCTCTATACCTATACATAACTATAAACTCCTATAACCATGTATACCTGCATCACATGAAAATGGAATAAACCTATAAACTCATATATCTAACTTGCTCTACCACAAGAATGTTTTTAATTACTTTACTATCCTCCCGATTATTTCTCCGCTCAAAGTCCCTTCCCTCACCAACCAATGGATTACGAAACTCAAAACCCTTTTCTTCCCTCTGTCCCTCTTTTCCGCTCAAACTACCCCCGTTCCTTTGCTCCCTTCACTCTCCAATTTTTTCACGATACATCCTACCTTTTCTCTTTCTCATTTGATAAAGACGTAATTTCGTCGAAATGCGTAGTGAAACTTGCAGTTTTATAGCGGAAAATACCGTGTACTTTTATTTTAACATTTGAAAACAATGCCATAATTTATTGCCATAGTGAAAATGAATAAAATATTCAGGACAGGTGGGTCCACTCCTAAAGTCTATCTGATTATTACTAGCTAGACTTGTAAATATATTTCAATCGATCCGTCAACTTAATTTTAGAGAAATGTTTGTCAAAGATAATGGATTTAGGTACTCCTTTTCCTCCGAGAACAATGAGTAATAACAACTTAAAATTCCCTATTTATTAGCCAATCGCTCAATTCCCTTTCCCATTACTTTATTATAAGGGTTTTCATCCCCGCCCATAAATCGTTGGTTGACTAGCGAGGTATATATGTAGATACGGTAATGCTAATACGCAGTAGAGAGAAGCTTAAACTGCGACGGAATGCGATTAGAGGAGAAATACCAGTAATGGGATCTCGTCACCACCCCGGAGGTAAGGCACAGTGGGATGGATGGAAAGAGAGTCGATGACTATTAAATTAGGCAAAGGACAAGCGAAGAAGCCATTCGTGATTAAGAAGAGTCAACTACTGTGCTAAAAGGCATTAACATTACAAACAAGGAGAAAAAACGTTTGTTTGGAGGGTGAAGAACTCTAAAAGTATCAGAAACACAGAAGTCTGAGCATTCAAGACAAAGAAGATTTTAAACGTACGCAACTGGAGACAACCAATAAAAATCGATTGGAAAAGACAAGGTGAGGAACGGAGAAGTATGCAGAAGAGCGGAAGAAAAGCATTTTGGAACATTGAGGAAGGGAAGAATGGGATAAGCTAGGGTCAACATGAGACATAGCTCACTCTCGGGGTGTTCAAGGAAAGAAAAACAGAAGGGTGGTCTACAATAAGGCCAAGGTACTGAAACTAGATGCAAGAATGCAGAAATTAGAATCCAAGTAGGAAAATGAAATACGTACAATGACTAGTAGCTATACACATAGGCTACACATTGGTTTCCCTTCTATGGCCACAGCAGTGACAAAAGGCGCGGTGTTGGTCTTTTTATGCGTATTCAAGTGTAAAAAAAATGCATTGGTTAAAGATTTGTATGCATCCGCGACATCTCATATGTAATTACGTGCATCAAACAAATGTCATATCTTCCGATAATCATTTTCTTTGGCAGTCTCATTCATCACTATTTGAACAGTTTAGCTGAATGAATGCGTCGAAAAAAGGTGGCAACTAAGGTAAACACCGGTGAATGCCATGTCCATATTTGTCACGAAATAAGAAGCAACGGAGATCAAGAAAAAATTCACCCTTCGATCATATGTATCCACAGCTGCTGTAGCGCGAGGGGGGGCTTAGATTTATTTAACTTTGCTAATGTCGACTTCCATCGGCAGACTTCCAGTCAAACTGTTGGTGTGTATCAATGAATGCATCGCCAAAGGCGAAGTTCCAAAATATGCGAGAGAAATTCTCATTCGTTCCACTAGAAAATGTCGGTCAGGGTCAAGAATTAAAAAATATAAGAAGCTGTCACATGTGATATGAATAAAAGGTATAGGAGGAGTAGGACGATGACCACGGATATGAAGTATTTACGTGCTATGCATGAACAAGCCTTCATGATTTTGCGCGGATATTGTTAAACTTTTAGACTAAGAGATACGGGAACATTTCCCATGTATTTAATAACACTAACACCAACACGTTATCAAGCACAGGACGAACAATCATTCAAGACGCACTCACAATCAATAATACAGCGGCGATCATCAACAGCAAACGAACGGGGAAAAACAAACATCTTAGCCGCTGTCACGGAGTTTAGAAATAGTACGAGCACTCTCTGAATCGCGCTCGGGTATCTTCACTGTTGCCAAAAGTTTCGAAATCCACTTGAAAAGCGTTGCTGCGTGAACTATTGTCATCTGCTTGGTTCTCCATTGCTGGGGTTGCTGCTGATGAGTTCCTGCGATATACTTTGGCTCTTTCACGAGCGTAGTACGAGCTAAGGTGAGAAATCTACGACATAGCCAGTGTGGACCAGCGTCCTGGTGAGTCAGTATACTGCATATGACGCCTATTATTGATGGGCGCGAGAAACGGTATGCTGGCTATCAACATAGTCCCTTCAGGAGGAATACTAGCTTTGCTTGTGACATGCTGGCGAAAATGTGCGAAAAAATGAATGGTTAGCAGGGAATGCTGCACGTTACAATGATAAGCAAATAAATTCCAAGGGTATGAGGTAATTGAGGAGAGTTTGTAGTGAGAATAGTAGAGTGGGATTAGGAATGAGTGGATCGTGAAAGAATGTTGATTGATTGCACCAGTTGTAGGCAAGTATGAAAGAAGTGTTCTACGACGGTTTATTTGTTTTGAGAGAGAATGGATGAGGGTTGAATCATCAAACAGATATATGAGAGAGAGAGGGGAAGGGGTAGACCGAGAAAGTCATGGCCAAATGTGATTAAGATATTCTCAAGACAAGGAATAGGTATTAGGAATCTCAGGAACAGAAGAGCATTTATGAAAAAAATCATGAACACGACGGAGGCGAAAGAGGAGGAAATTAGTAATAGGGAGCTCAATGTAATTACTTAAAATCGGACTTTTTTTTACTGTGTCAAATCCGAAAGGGAACGTCGCGCAGAGTACCTACGCAGGTATGTTTCATTATTATAATGTAATCTACTGCCCAATGTAGGATTTTGATGGACTTAGGGAATAATCACTGCTTACACTTCTAAGCAACGCCTCGAACGACACTAAATACCCTAAAACTACACATTACAATTAACCATTAATTATGTTATCAAATGTATGCCAAATTCAATCTTCTACAGTTCCTTATACGTCATAACTTCGATGAAAAGGAACGTAAGTAAAGTTTAAATCAAACTGTAAATGAGCTATTTTTATTACTAAGGACAATAATAAGCTTCATAAATTATGCCATTAAATATGTAAATGGTGTGGGGATATTTATTGTGTCGAGATGGGTCCATGGGTATAAATTTTATGGTTTTTGCATATTTTGCAATTTGCATACGGTAAAATAAATTTGCAACGGTAATGATTTTATGCACACTGATGACCGAGATGGAGCTCCTTCTGCCTCGAAGAGAATCAAAAGAGATAGTATTATTAGAGATTGCTGCTACGGTCTACGCGATGATTTGTAACGGAACCCAAGGATACCACCGGGTTTCCCGCGTTAATAGATTTCTCTGAACGACAGTTCCGTCGGCATTTCTGCTCGCATCTTCGAGATCTGAAGTAAATTTGCAAAGGTATTCCTTCCGCTAATCTTTCGTTCTCATCGGCCATACATTGAGCTCTCTAAATTCCCGGGTTAGGAGAACATAGGGGTAACCACAAATAAACAATTCCGTCTCTCCCGCTGTCACAGAGCATGCCTAGTCTACACCCGGATATACCAACCATAAACTTCGAAGAAGTCGATATTAGCGCCTAGAAACGTAGGTATTTTCCTAGATAGATACGGGAGGAAATATAAATTACATAGAAAATTTCATTCTTCAGGCCACATATTTTCCACATGCGCATTCAGCAGTCACAACTTCCAAACTTTCCCAAGCATCAATCGCATTTCCTTTTCGGATATATTTTTTCCCTTTCCGCTCGATTAGTCCTCAGTTTATTCTCAAGCAGGCATTCTTGCATTTCTTGGCATGCAGAGTTTCGACTTTAATTCTGAAATGCTTTTGTACTTAAATTTCCTTGCTGCCAACTTCTTCTCCAGGTCTACTTTTTAAATTATAGAATAGCGATATGTTACGCCCTCAGCACCTCTTATTACCCTCCTGGTCGTCTCTCAATCTAGACAATGAAATCAACAATTCTCATGTAATCATCCATTTGACAGGCAATAAATTGAATAGATTGAATCTTAAACCACTTATTCGAAAAAAAAATATTTTTCCTTGCTCACACTCAACAACTTTTCGCCATACCTTTCTCTCGAGGGTCCTTGACCTTGGGGATTAACCTTATCACTTATTCAGAGGTATCTCTTCCAACACCATCCATTACTGAATACTATTATTCTTTCACACACATTCAAAACTTCACTCAGTTTTCCCAAAAACTCATCCTTAACGATTTGTCTCGTCATTCACCGATGCATAACAGGCTACAATCAAAGCACTTCGAATACCAACTTTCATACGAATTCAGAGAAACTAACCCGAGTTCCCTTACATGCATATCATTCAGAAACAAGCCTAGAACCCTGAATGGCGTGCACACTGCCGTCGACTCCTGGCCAGAGTGCCAAACCATTCCCATCAATTTAAACAACATCGCAACCCTTGCCTTAATTTCGCCCTCACTCAGGATAGGTATCTATTCGTCTAGCAATCATTTCGTTCAACAACTATTTTTCGAATTTTCTCCCACCGCTACAAGTATCGAAAGGTGGGAAATGGGAAGTCATCAGCCTTTGCAGTATCCGTGCCTCATTCGCCGTGCTCAGCATTCCCTACTCACGACTACGGCACTCTACCTATCATTTTTGGCATATTTTCGTCAGCTTTCCACAACCAAAATCAAATCCCTTGTAATACCCCAGGCCTGCTTTCTCTATCTAAAAACAAATAGAAAACTTAATCAAAATTCACATCTGCTAGCCAATCTGATATTCCTTATGAAAAGACTACTTTAATAACGATCATGTGTTAAACCACGCCCCATCACTAGGTGTGAGCAGTGTACTGAAATACCAGGAATTTCAATGAAAAATTATTTTTTCCTAAAAAATACAAAATTAAAAATATTTAAGTGGAAAATGAAAGAAGTATTTTCTAATACAAAACAATGGTGCACGATAGTCCAGTGGTTAGAGCGCCGGGCTACCAAACGGAGGGCTCGTGTTCGATTCCGGGTGACGCCTCTGGATACCCTCAGCTTCACCCAAGCTATGTGCCATTTTTCGGGTACCAGGTCATCCTGGGAAATCA
>LYUA01000036.1:259615-269822 GCA_002093875.1 Calopteryx splendens | reverse complement strand
TCATCTTAATGAAATGCGAGACAAGAAGGATGCCTGCGTTAGCAAAGATATACACTCTCAAGATGAAATTAAGGATTATTTTCTGTCCATGCTCTCCTTCAGGATTCTGATTCAATAATTAATTAACCAATGAACTTATTCCCTCAGCTTGAAAGGGCCATACCATTCTGCCTCAATACTGATTTTAAAACTTCCAGCTACCATAAAGAATATACCCTCACCTTCTATTTTTTAAATGAAAGGTAAAAATATGCTCATTAAAAAGGCCATTAAAAGTCAAGCACTTATAAGTGCTATAGCAGACACATTGCAAGTATTATCGTCAGGTAGCTATATAATTCACTTGCAGATATGATAGATAGTATCATTCAAATAATAAGTATCCTCAGTTAAATTCTCTATATAAAGTATCAAAATAATAGTTTTTACATATTTAAAAGGAAATTGAAAGTTTTTATTGCACTCATTAGAGGAGTTTCTGGATCATTGTAAATTAAACATGATTTTCCTCAATTTCTTTGTCTTTCTGTATATTTTAATAATATGGCTTAACTGATTCCACAGTTTAATTTTTTTACTAGTTCTACATTATATATTTAACCTATGAAACAATAAACATTATTATTATTCATCCTCATAGCCAGTTCAGCTTGAGCAGGAGTTTCATGATCAGTGATCATGAAACTCCTGTTGAAATTTTCTACCATAAGGTTGTTTTCATAAGAATAGGAGGAGTTCCCCACACTCTATTCCCAATATGTGAACTTCTCATTTGTAAGGCTGGTTGGTTTCTTTGTGCCACCTATGATTTCCTAGAAAGTTCCGTAACCCAGAAAATCATGTAGTTTCAGGTGGCCAGAAAGAGATCTCTTGCATTTTAACCTAGGACCTTCTGATCATTAGAATATGATTTACTAGGTAACCCTCCCACCCTTAGAGAGAAATATGAAATAAAATAATATGGGAGCTCTCATAGTAGATAGTTAAATTTGTTAAACAAAATAAGCACACCATGTAAATTATCTGCTCCTAGGAACTTTGGAAGTTGCCATCTATAAGAGAAAATTGGTTATTCTTAATTATAACTGTGCTTAGGCTTGGTTCAATAATCTTTTCCCTTTATTTCCAAAAAACCTAACTACCGACCTCTTAGGGATATACTTGACCTCCCATTACCAAGTATCTACTGCAGATTGATTTTTTTCTTGAATTGCTGTGCACATAAGACCTTATTTCCCTGCCCTACATCTGTATGCCTCTCTCTGAAATTCTCTCAGTTGTTATTATTTTCTTGCTGTTGTATTCAACTTTTTTCTTATAGATGTGAAAGAAATTTACAGCAGGTTGTCCAGCAACCTAAGTTTTTTTCTGCAGTGAAATTGGCTTCACTAATGGAAAAAAATCAATTTTAATCATTGCCTGAATGGTGCCTACACAATATAATAATAGTTCTAGGGTATCCAATATATTACTTACTTACCTGAATAGATTATCCATTCAATAATGAGAACTCCAATCCACACATGCTGATTTGTAATTTATAAGTACATATATCTCCAAGTGTGAAAATTTGTATTTCCTTGCCATATTTTACTTTTGGTTGAAAAAGCAATTTTTGGATATTTTAGACTATAATAGTTTCATAACCATGATGCTCAAATTCTTGGAGTGATGCCATCCCATTAGCCATTTGTGCATGTTATTTCCATTCGCCTTCATGAGGATATATCATCATCATAAGGCACTGTGTAAATTTGAATATAGAAAATGAGTTATTACACATTTTTGAAGAAGCTTACTCACCAGCAGACAAACAGAATAATAATTGAGAAGCCTTTATGAAATAAGTACATATTATCAATAATAGTTTTCTAATAAAAAAATTGTATGAAATAAAATGTTAGGATGTATTCCACCTACTCTACAAAAAAGAGTTAGTTCCTCCAGTAACAGAACTCATCATCTCATACAGCCTTTTCTGCAAATCTGATGCCACACTTCCTTCTTCTGTTACCTATTAGTGAATGTTCACTAAAGTTAATGTGAAAAACTTTTAATACATGGTAATATGTAAGACTCGGAATTTTTCAACACAAAAGAATACATAACTATTATCCCCTAGTTTTTGATGAATAAAAGAATAGGATAGGCATCTGTTCAATAAAAGAGCACCATCATTTTTTATAGCTGCTATTTGATAGTAAAGCTTGAAGTATCTGTAAAATTCACTGGCAGAAATATGAGCACTGCAATCTCAAACTCTCATCAATGATTCTATGCAGGGTGGTGCTGGGATGCAATGCTATGGGAAAGCCATCAAACTTATTACCGGAAAATAACTACATAATTTTTTGTGGATAGCACTATGAATCAACTGTTAAATGTTGGCATTCTCTCCCCCTGAAATATGCTATCTAGGCATTTGCCAGTTGTTAAACCAATTCTGACAACCAGATTAATGCCAACTGTGTATTAACAAATTGCACTAATAATATTGCAATAAATCAGATAAATGAATACATAGAGACATTTGATTTACTGTTTCATCATCATCCTGCACCATTATATGCCATATAAAATAAGTAAGCAATCTGAATGGAATTAATTTGTCATACATACATGAATGCAAACATGAAGTATCAGGGAAAAGTGAATTAACATTATTTTTTAGTGAATTTAAGCCTTATTTGAATACACACATTTTGGTTCTGAGATGAGTTCATGGAGGATTAGATCAAAAGGACGAAGGGCACATATTCACCAATAACTCAAGGGTTAAGTTATGCAATCCATTGTGGTTAAAAGATGTCACTAGCATTTATCATGCGTTTACCTAATTTGAGCAATTAAAGAAAAATATATAAAAGATGTACCATGACCTTTGAAGTTTTGATATGAGATAAATTTAATTTAACCAATCTCCAAGGAAAAATCTAATATTTCATTTATTTTTTAATGCTACAATATTAATGCTGTGGTGTAAAAGAAACTATACAGATATGCAACTAATTTATATTTTATTAAAAAACATTGAGGGCATCAAGTTTAACAACTGAAATGATCTTCTTAAACAAATCCATCACATAATGCTCTTAAAAGCATAATCTATTTCCATGAGAAATTATTCGGAGGAAGAAGATTTCTCAACAACATAATGAAATGATCTTCAAGGCTTACTCTCACTTTGTCTCGGTAAAAGTATGTGAAAATTTAATTTTGCATCAAGCATGCTTACACCTTATCCACTCAACAGAATAATTCTGAGTTTACTCTAATAATCACTTCATATTAACCCAGATGGCTGCAGAGGATAAAATTTAATTGTTTTAACATCCTATGCTAATGTCTGCTTATTACACTATTTCAGAAAGCTACATTGTATCCATCTCTAACATCAACAGTAAAAAATTTTAGTTTTGCTGGAAGCACCAGTAAAAAATTCATTGGTGATGACAATGCATGAATTTTGACAAGTAACCAGCAATATTTCATTTTTATGCTCATTCAATTAATACTGGCCACCCCCGTATGTTTTTGCAAATTTTGGATGGACTCTGGCCATGCATAATGGCTAAGTTGGAATGTTGTCACAAATAGACTTTAAAGACCACCAAAGTCGTCAATGTGATAAACTCATTGACATGCCGGCCATAGGTTTTTAAACTACTTCATTTGCTAAAGAAAATGAACTCAGAGAAAGCTTTGTGTGGAAATGAAATATTTCTGACATTGTATTACTGTACTAAATTGAATGACAAAAAATAAGTAACTGATTACACAACACAAACTTTCCTTGCACAAATGAAAAAGATAAAATAAAAATTTAAACTAAATAAATGAAAATGGACAAAAATTGAAAGAGAAAGAAAAAAATATGGACATAAATCTAATTTTATAACTAATCTACTGCAGACTAAAGCAGTGTGACAATGGACTAATTGGCCTATTTTTGAACAAATAATTTGCAGAATTTTTTTAAAGGAAGTATATTGCCTTCAAGCCGGTAGAGGTACTAAATCCAATCATGGGAAAGTAATGAGCCATCAAAATTCAAAGTGAAAAAATACATGAGTAAGTCAACACCCAAATAATGCATCACTCTGATATGTTTGATGCAGTTTTTTTTGTTTTCGTATTGAAATCTAAAGTTGACAGATCTCAAACAAGATAGCAAACTTTAAAAACTCACTCCTTTTAGAGACACTAAACTTTGGGGTTTTTCTTAACATACCTCAAAAGTAGTTGATGAATACTTTCCTTGATTTTTCCCATATAAAACAGGTGATATATCACGCAAGTATAATTGACGAAATTATCAATGATTTCACTGTGCAATTTTATGTCTAAGTCTCCTGTTTTCCACTACATATCTCTTTTTATGTACACAAAAGGAATAAATACAAAATCTCCATTTAATATAGGTACCTATTTAAAATATGAAAGTCGGGTATTTCAGGGCATAAAAATTTAAATCTTAGATGAAATTCTTTATATAGTGAATATATATTTTCTGAAGGCTTGTACAACATAAATCACTAATAGCTGTGATCTTTCACACATGCTGTATTCAAAATGTGGGGATGAAAAATCTTCATGTGGCCATTATAAAACAGCCCATCAATAGAAATTATTGCAGAAAGAATATTGCATATTTTAAAATGTATATTATTACCGGCTCGATAGGTTTATTAGAAATATTCCAGAGTGATAATTATAGTTTACTCTGACATTTGGCTCTCAGGACTTCATTATAAATAAAATAACTCTGCATATTAAAAAACAGTATTAAAAACATAATGCATTTAATGCAATAAAAGAAAATATTGAACTTCACAAACCTTGTTATCAGAATTTAATGCAGCAAGTTGGTTGCATATTAAAACAATGAAATTTGAATTTTAAGTTACAGAAAAAAATTAGTAAATTAATAAAAAATATACAAAACAAAAGGAAACATGAAATAATTCTAGGTAGAAAATATAAATTATATTGTAATTTCAGTAAAAAATATTAAGTGTTAGAAATCATAAGACTCTCAGTATATCTCCGTAAGTACTCTAAAGGACATATGTTATATGAACATAAAAAACTATTTTTTAAATTTTGAAGTACAAGTATTAGTTAAAAGTAATATTCATGCCATGAATGTTTGACTTTTACAAACATATTCTTTAAACATACCATAGCTAAAATGCATTCATAACCTGTCATTTAAGAAATTGTATAATACTTGTGCACTTCAAAATAAAAACTACATTTACCATACAATTAATTTTTTAAAATTAATGCCCATGTAAACAGCTTTGGCATATCTATTGGTCCATCAGCCTTAATTATTTTAAGTACATAAACACATGGAATGTTAGTAATAAAAGTACCTACATTTACCCAACTTCCTTATTTTTGTTAAACACAAAAAAATAAATTCTTAAAACATTTCAGATAATCCATACTGAGAGAATTTTTTAGTGCATCCTAATATATGAACTTAAGTTACACAAAATAATGGTTACTGAAGCCTAAGTCAGGGATATGTAGTCTATTTCAGTACCATGAAAAATCTTTACAGGAAAACAGTTTATTACATTTTCATAAAAAAGACATTTAAAGCACTATCATAAAACAATCCTAAAGGAAGTCTTGACACAAAAATTCAAGATAATTGTCATTAATTCCTTGAAATACCTTACATAATCAACATTTCAAGAATAATAAGACCTCTATTAATTTTGGAGCATTGTTTAGCATGTTCTCTATTTACCTATATTTCAAAGTTACCATTTGCTTAGGGGGGTGACAAATTGTCGATTAATTTAGGGTATTCTTGAAATGAAAGTGAAAATTAATTACTCCATTCTCAATTCTGTTTTTCTTTTTTTCTGCATCTCTAATTCAGGTACATCCCATTTCTTAGCTTGTTAAGATGGGTGCCATAAGTGTAGATTTATTTTTGCTTTATTAGAAATTGTTCTAAAACTTGAACATTCAAAATATTCTAAATACATGAATAATTATAGATAATACATGACTCAAAGAAGATGCTATAATAATGTATTCTGAGGAACATAGCCAAATTAATTAAATTTATGTACATATAGGTAAGTTTGATTAGAATCATAACACCCCCAATGATATATACAAAATGTACACAGTTGTATTTATGTATTTAATACATGCTACTCACATTATAACAGATATAAGATTTAATGATTCACTTGGCCAAAATTTTCTAGAAAAAAAATATTTCCATATTTTGTACAATGTTACCAACCAGACAAGAAGAAACTACATCAATGGCAACATGATAGGTTATTGCTCAATGTAGTTATGCTTAATAATGATGTTAGAACAATGCCATGAGTTTGGCTACAATTGTTCTTACTTAATTAGTAATAATTAAGAGTTATGTGCGACACAAGTTATTATAAGCAGAATTAAATTATTATTCATTTTAAGTACCTCCATCACTCTTTCCGAAGACAGGAAACATCAGAAACTACTGACCTCCCATTCTTATACCCATACAGCATGGTCTCCAAGTATTTAAGGTTTACAGTGATGCCAATTTAAGGGACCCATAAGGAATATGAAAGACTTGGGCCAGCCAGCATCAAATTAAGGAAAACAACTACCAATTTTTTAAATCAATATTTTGGTACACACAATGGCTTTAAAAAGAGGATGACACTCACAAGATAAAAATGATGAATTAATTCACAACTGATAAGAAACATACTACATCTAATACAGTCCCATGATGACAGGCTGGAGGGTGAATGAGAGCGTAGGAGTCTAATGTTGCATTGCCCTTAGCATCCATTGATAAGGCCATACGGGTGTCATGGATCCTTCGTGATGTTGCCATTTTCAGTGTAGCAGCACCCTGGCCCATCATGCCTCTTCTCCACCTTAGGATTTGAGGAGCTTGTTGGCCCTCTGGTTGGCCACCGCTATCCGTGTTTCGTTTGATTCTCCCTAAATGGTCGATGCAAGTTGGCCAAGTGGGTAGTATTGAAGGTTGGACAAGGTTATGGATGAAAAGGGTGTGATGAATTTCAAAGGGAAATTGGATAATACAAAGGTTAAGGGAAGGCACCAACAATTAGTGGTTGGGGAAATGAGAAAAATAAACAATAAGTAAAGCTTATTTTAGCATTGCATCAGGTTTAATAATAGCTCATCAACTGCTAGCTCAGTCTGTATTCATTGTGGCCAAGAACCATATGGACATAGCAGGCCAACTTCAAGTGTAAATCAAATGCTATGCTTGAAATGCCTGATCAAATTAAAAATGCTCCAAGCTCTATGATAAAAACAAACAAATTAATGTTAATACTGCAGAGTTTTATTGTGTTCACTAGTAAATTTGAGAAATCAAGTATGATAAGACTGAATTAACAGTGACAACTCATAAGCAAGTGCTATACTTATGAATTTAACTACACCACCACTCTAGCTTAGGTAAACTGTTTAAATATGAAGTGAAAGAGATGATTGTAAAAATATATTTTGCTTGAAAACTGGTAAAAACGCAGAGATATAAATTAGCAAGCTGAGGATACTTCGAAGGAACCTAGGTAGAAGGCATGATTTCCTAATAAATTTGAATACTGTTATGCAAAAATATTTCATAATGATACATTTTAATGTTTAATGGAGGTAGATATGTCCTGGATGGATATTTATCCTTGAGATAAATATAATTATTCTAAGATGAGTGATGATTTTCAAGATCTAGTTAAAAAGGACCACTACCTGCATTTTGTTCAACTATTTAAGGCTTAGTTTTATAATGTCTCATTAAATCCAATCCTTAGATAATATGGAAATTTACTTAGCATGAAGATTTCTGATATGCCCAATTTTATTAACTGCTAATTGGTGAACATAAACATGCTTACCATATGGACTCCATTCTTAAATTAACTAGCAATTTAATGTTTGGTTTGGCTTTAACTAGTGATTTTAAAATATTTTTGGTTTTAACTGGAGTTTAAAGTTAACCTTCACCTGAACGAGACATCATAAAACCAGACCTAAATGTAACAATTACGCTAAAATGGGGATAACCTTAGAAAAATAATCATAGTTACAGGCATCCACTCTTGTACACTACCTAAAATAACCCACATAGGCAAATGTAGATTTTCTGGCAAGGCTGTAGAAATAAAAAAGGGCAATGTTGAACAGAAGGAAAAAAAGAAGATGGGGAAAATAGGATTAATAAACAATGTCCAAAAGGAAAGGTTTATCCCTTGCTTTTAAGATTGGAGAAGTTTACCAGTTCGCTGAGTGACTGAGGTCACTTGGAGAACATTAGAATCCCCCTGGAGAGAGAAAGAGAAAAGATGCAACATGGACGAGGAATCGAGGAGGGAGGCAAAGGAAAGTAAACAAGGGCACATTAAAGTATCAAAAAACCTGGGACCAAAGAAGCATATGAAAACACATAAAATAATTATGCGATTCACAAAATAATAATTATGCGATTCACAAAATAATAATTATGCGATTCACAAAATTATATCATGTTGCACACTTTCTTCCACCAAACAGTCCAATAATTAACAAGACTTTTTAGAAAAAACGAATGTCTGCAAGATTACCATATCTTAATGGTTGAAAAATTACAGTTGCAGAGCTCACACTACAACATCAAAGTGATTATTTTTTCCAACACCTACCTACACATGGGATTTGCAGTTATGATTGATGACTTCATTAACTTGTAGTATGTAATCACAAATGATTATTATCAAGATTACAACTTGTAAATGCCTATAACTCTCAATCCAGCACTTTCATTAGCTGTATTGTAAAAATATTAGCCATATATTCCATAATTCTTCAATTGATAAGGAGAAAAATAAAAATTTATTGTATTATACATTAAAAGCAATTATGTGGCCACTTTTGGTACTAGTGAAAATCAAGACTAATTTTCACAATCAAATGATATCTCAAGTATCTACAGTATATCCACTGCATACCTTTATAGTATTTTCAAATGCCAATCTCTCGAGGCAAAACCTAGAGAAAATTCATGGAGCAAAACAATAATTTAGGGAATTATCATGGACTGTTATGAATATATAAAATCAATTTTAATATCCATTTCATAAAATGGCTTCCATTCAATCATAGTAAAAAAATAAGTACCATTCCTAGATCAACAATTGAATCACCTTTAAAGTACTCCAATTAGAGTTCTTTGCTGTTGTTCAAATTTTCATGTTTTTTGCTAGTTATGCTATTGTATTAATATTTTGACAATATATGTAGTTGAACAATATGGCAGAATAAAATACAATAGCCTTGGAATGTACCAGTCTCATTATTTATTGAACTGCCAAAGAATATAAAAAAACAAGTATTTCTATTCAATTTAGATCTCAATGCCTAATTGCAATAAAATTCCAACAAATATTGTGATAAATGCTCAGCCAAACCCCAAAAGAATTTTATATTTAACCCTCTCATCACTCATTTAAAATGCCATCCTAGTGCTACCTTTCAACTGAATGATCATTTAAATTACTAAACAGCCATAGTAAGGGAAAGTAACATAAACACACAGCAACCTATCACAACAAAAATAACACATGTCCCTTGAAGCTTCCATATTATATTAAAGGACTCCATATGCTACCTCACAAGAATGTTTATTTGTGAGCAAGTGTGGGAGGAGATAGATGGCAAAAAGGAACTTGGGATTCATTTCTCAAATCTACCAGTCAATTTATAAGCCCATGGCCTCATGCCAGCTTCATGGTTTAAATACTTCAGGATAATTGTCTCACCAGCATCCTCAGCTTTATAAATATTTGTTGAAATAATATTTTCTAATTCAATAATTAAATAATGTAACCACATTCCTGATATTTGAAGGTAATCATTTTGATGGTCACAATGATTGAATGTAGCATATAGAAGAACTATTAAAAAAATAAAATTATTAATATTTTAAGCAGGTAAGTTACCATTATTAAATTTGGATAATTTATGCCAATGCATGAAAAAATTCTATTTAGGTCAGTGTAGTAACTACCGTATTTGACGGCATATAAGACGCACCTTCATTAAGTAGGCCACTAGCAAGATCCAAGATCGAGATCCAAACCTGAAAATACTGCGATACTGCCGCCAGATTGCGCTGAAATAGTTCCTAATAAGTAATACCAAAGTGATAATCAGAGTATAACTGATA
>LYUA01000036.1:229153-250642 GCA_002093875.1 Calopteryx splendens | reverse complement strand
AGCTTTAGTTAGCCAATCAGCCAAGGGGTTGCAGTCATTGCTGAGCTCACTACAGATTCGGTATGATAGGTATGGAATGAAAATAATTGAGAAGAAGACTAAGGTAATGAGGTCCTTGAGAAATAGGAATGCATAAGTTAAACATTAAAGTAGAAGGGCATCAACTGGAGCAGGTAGAAAATTTTAGACATTTAGTAAGTTTTTTTAGATGAAGGTGGGAAATGTCATAAGGATATTAGAAGAAGAATTATGCAACTTACGGAAGCTCAGATTTTACAAAGAGGAGGGAATTAATGACAAGGACCTTAGACAAGGAGTAAAGAAAAGACAGGTGAAGATGCTGATATGGAGTTTAGTTTTGTATGGCATGGAAACTTGTTTGTTAAGGCATGATGACAACAATAGGTTTGAGGCTTTTGAAATATGGGTATGGAGAAGGATGGATAAAGTGAAATAGATGGAAAGGAAAATGAGCGAAGAAGTTTGAGGCATGGTAGGGGAGGAGAGAAGCCTCTTGGGGTAAATTCAAAGGATGCAGGAAATGTGGATGCAGGGTGTACTGAGTGACAATAGATTTTTGATGATTCTAATAGAGGGGAGAGTGATGGGTAAGTGAGGTAGAGGGTGGAAAAGATTAGGTATACTGGATGGAATGAAGGATGGAAGAAAATATGCAGAAATGAAGAATGGGCCATTATAGTGTGGGTTGTTGAGATATTAGTGTTGTATGTTGATCAGATACCTACCCTAACTGGTTAGATTACCATTAATTATCATGTTTCAGTGTCATGCAAATATGACTTTTCTCATGAAATGGGCCATTAATGTAATTTCAGGAATGTTAACTTTAATTTTAATTTTAAATTTAACTTTAATAATTTATTTTATGAAGTGTGGTTTTAAAGTGCCAAGAATAAAATAAATATACAGGGTGTAGTAAAATTAATGGCAAATATTTTGAGACATGTTAAAATTGAAATTAAGTATTATTTTTACAGTAAACTCCTTAGGTACTGAGTTGCAGTAACTCAAAACTGCAATCCACCACTTTTCACTCTAGACATAGAAACATGATTGTTTCAATAAATATTCTTAGTAAATGGCTCAATTGTTTTCCAGACATTTAGAAAATGTCCACATTCTATAAAACATCATCTTTTTTTTGGATGCTCCTCAGGTGTTCCAAAATGGAACCTAAAATTTCTCCTATCAGCAAGATGCTTTCTGTCATAACTTCTCAAATTGTACCAACTCACAGAAATCAACATAATATCAGTTTGGTATGCAAGGGTAGAGCTTACCCAGGACTAAGCCCTATACGGCATGTGAAATTCACACATCAGGGTAGGGAGGCCAGTTCCTTACCCTGTGCCGCCTGCGGTTTACCAGGATGGCCTGGTACCCGAAAAATTCACACAGCTTGGGTGAAGCTGAGGGTAGCCAGAGGTGTCACCCAAAATCGAACCTGGGCCCTCCAGTTAGTAGCTCAGCGTTCTACCCACTGGGCCACTGCGTCTCTCTCAAAATTAACAAAAAGGACAGAAAATATTCCCAGAAAAAGTTAGCATTTTTTATTTTCTTTTTATTATGAACAACAACAGTTTTGTGTGAAAGTAATAAACTGTCTTTATTGGGGAAAGAGGGAGACTATGAGTCCCTTCTTTCACCTAACCCCAAAGTAAAAGTTGTCCATATAAGCTTAGTATAATACACAAAATTTTATTTAGATTTTCCCTCCATCACATACACCCTGGGTCAAACTAGCATCGATTAGTGGCCATTTTCAAAAGTTCCAAAATTTGCGTTATTAAAATTAAATATTCAATGCCAAACAGTCAAATTTGAATCTATGAAAAACACCACTAAATTATGCTATCTTGCTAACTTTCGCCTCTGGCCCAATGCTACATAATGGCACTTGCACGCATGCAACTTGGATAACCTTTGTAACCTTTTTATGCCACAATTATCAATGGGTACCATCAATTGTGGCCAGTGATATAAGAAAAGAAAATACGTAATAACAAGAGTATAACTGCAAGTGAATGGGTATAATTTCACTATCATTTACCTTCTATCTCTTGTGGTGTACGGTAGTTCAGCAGAGAACTTTTACCTTACTTGGTTTACATAAAATCATTGGAAATAAATTGAACCTTTACAGTGACCAGAGCATTGGCAAAGCAAAAATAATAATAATTTGTTATGAATTAGTTGTTGAATTTAAATACCCTTTTTCAATTTACAATAATTATTATTGTTTTATATTTGTGAATGATGAAAATTAATTATCAATACCTAATAAAAACTGCTGTTTACCCTAGATAATTTCCAACTTCAATTCTTCATATTTTTTACCTGAATTCATCCCATCTTCAAACCCCACTCCCTTACCCTCAGATTTGAATTAGAAAGGGTTTCCTGATATTCCATTCTTATTACTCCCATTCATACCCCACTTCAACAGTCCTATTATGATATGGTATTTGAAGAAATATAAGCAGAGAGTTTATTCACTGTGTAATAAATATAACATACTGGGGGTGGCATGTGATTACAACTTATTTTGGTGAAATTTTCCACCATTGAGCAAGTCAAGTTGATTAAGTCAATCTATTTTAAATAGTGTATGCATGAAAAAAGTGCTTAAAATAAAATATTTATATTTTTAAAAGACAGCTTGATACAATTTGATTCAGAATTCCATAAAGCAGAACCTTGATCATTGATTAATGCATACTAACTGTAACATAATTCTTTTATCCATTACAGGTTACAGAGGTTGCGCATGAACTCACTGCACAAATACTCACTTAGCGATATATCCACCTTGTGGTCCAAGCCCATTACGGTCATCCATAACCCTCTGAGGTTGGTTGTTCACAACTTTTCCATCATCATTTCCTTTCCAGGTACCTTCATCCTCCTTGAAAGAAGCTGATCTGAGGGGAGCAATAGAAAGTAAACAAATGAGAATGATCCTATGAAGGTAAAGCAAAGATTTACTAAAGTAATAATTTCATTTCCTCCAACCTATGGGAAAGTATCTAAGCATTAAAACAATGCCATTTAATAAAAGGGATGCAGAATTTGAAGAAATCACTTTATACAACAAAGATGTTAAGAATGTCCTGAAATAAAGCAATAACTAACAAGATTATTTAGAATTTCATTCCACATTCTGTAAAGGGCTTGTAGTAACTTACAACCATGGTTAACAGGCACACAGTTATTTTCTCACCTCAAAGTATCAATATATATTTATCATTGAAAAATATTAATTTTTTAATAAATTCCACCTGAATTACAACAATGTAAAATAGGGGCTTAAATACAGTTATTACACCAGGGGATTTACTTTGCCAACAATATGAATCAGGTTATTTTCGAGGGACAGATCATACCTATGAGGCACATTCAAAAAGTAAGTACTTTTTTGCATTAAAAACTTCATGTATGGCATTTTTGTTTGAATTTATTTTTACATAAAAGAGGATACCTTGTAATATGTTTTATATAATTTTCGCTGTTGTTGAGGCACTTTTTTGTATCTGGAGACAGTTTGTTTAATCCCTCTTCAAAGAACGGTGCCACCAATGACATACACTCCCTCTTGAATGATGATGAGCCCTCTTGAAATTTGGGAAATTCATTGCATAGTAGGAAAATCATGAAACACTGATTCTCACAAATTTTCTCATCTATTTTCCCTGACCAAATCTTCATTGACAATGGAAGGCAGCCCACCTCTTGGTTCATCATGCACATTCGTTTAGCTTTCCTTGAACTGTCTTACCCATTTCCTAATTACTCCATCACTCATTGGACTGACACCAAGAATCTCAATGATCTGATGATGAATTTCAGAAGGTAAGAGCTTTTTTGCATTCAAAAATATGATAACAGAACGTATTTCACACTTGGTGGGATCTTCCATAGACTTAAACATTACAAAAAATAAAAACAGATGCAATAAGTGCCTTGAATGTGTGAAAAAGTGAAAAATGTCAAAAAATAGTTTAGAATAGCTCATTCATGTTGAAATAAATTCAAACAAAAATACCATGAGTGAAGCTTTTTTATACCAAAATGGTAAGTATGTTTTGAATAAACTCAAGTTATGTCAAAATACTCTAATTATTGCTATTTTAGTTAAATATTTTTCCTTTTTTCTTTAAAATTAAAAGCATTAATACTGCATATGCATACAAAACATACAAACTTAATAATTACAGTGTTGCTTGCGAGAATATTATATTGTTCTAGGTGAATACCATAAACTAAATAAAATAACAAAAGGAAAAATTTAGACAAATAATGGGCATATTTAGACAATTGAGTAAAGGGCATTCGCAATGTATGCAATACATCTGATGGAAAATTATCATTTAATTAACAAAAGAATTAAAATATGTACTGCTTTTTGCCTAAGCTGAGAAAAATATGGTCACTATATAATATGTAGCTGTCTCAATAACGTTTTGAACAACTTCTGAAATAACAGAAAGGAATATACATACAATATCGTTGCTTGGGATTGAAAGGGTGAAGAAAAAAGGTGATACAAATTGCCAACAAGAGATACTCATTTCTTGAGGTAATTTTTCTTATCAGCTATAATTACAGTCTTCTCTGTTTTTAAAACTTCAAAAATATATTCATAATACCATGTTCCCTTGGCTCTGAAACACACAAAAGATGTGGTTAAGGGAGATTCCTCTTTTTTTCCACCTGTACCAATGGTATAAACAGGGTTACATACAATAATGTTAACAATATCAGGTAAGTAAGTAAATACCTACTGTACACATAGAGGCATATAAGTCAGACACATTTTTAGACCAAGAATTCATGTTAAATTTGTTACTCCCTGTACAATTCAGACCTCAATTCTCCTCAATAGCCAAAAGGACCAAATATGACATGACCAAATATGACATTTAAAACTTTGAATGCAGGGAATAATTGTGGCTGTAGCTTCCTTTCGAGTAATTATGATACTTTCCATTTTTTTCTAATAAGACAAAATGAATAATTTATTGAAATAATGCAAACAAATAAGAACAGATTATTAGCTTCACAATGGGAAATATTTCATGCATATATATATATAAGCTCAAAACATAGTAACCAATCCCAAGGGTGGTTTTACTTTAATATCTCCAAGGCCAACATAAAAATAAATTATAAAATACTGCATAAGTTATTTTCTCACATTCAAATATTTTAATCAGCATGTCATAATTCTATGATTCCTGAAAATATTGGGTAAGTTCTGGTGGCCTAAATCATGATGTCAAAATACAAAATTATTAAATGGTAACAGCAGTTTCTGAGAATTACTTTTAAGTTTCCATTTAATCAGAAATTAGGTAACTGGTTAAAGAGTGCATTCAACCTCCTTCGATGAACTCATATTAGAAAGAATTAGGCAAAATTTCATATAATTTATCCCCATGAATAAAGCTAACCCTGAACATGTTACAGCTTTAGCATTTCAGAACTCAGCATCTGTGCCACAATGTATTGCATCTAATTTAGTTATGATAAAATTGCCTCACTTGTTGCAAGGGAGCACACAAAGACCGCAGCACTTCTCCATGCCAGTCAGGTTCTTCTCTGCCTCTCGCATGTCTGCATTGATCTGGTCCATGCCCTCCTCGATGCGATCCAGTTGCTCTGGTGTTGTGCAGACGCAGCAGATGATCAGGTTGCATCAGTTTTTTCAGAGATTTTTCGGGGATTTGGAGAGGATGGGGTGTCAAGTATGCAGGAAGGAAGATGGTGAAAAGGAATAGAGAAAGAGTGAGTGTGAGGGGACGTGGTGGAAGTGAGTGAGGAAGAAAGGATGTGCAAGGGAAAGATTAAAAAAAAAAGAAAAAAGAAAATGGAAAGAAGCACAGTAAGGTGATGTGATCAAGAGAGATGGAATTAAGGCAAAAAGAAAAAAAATGAGGTTTGTCAATTGAGAATGTTCAAGGCAATTGAACAAGTAGAAAAAAGAATGAAATGAAGAGGAAGATAGGGTGATAGAGAGATAGAGAGAGAAGTAAGAAGAGATACAAAGAAAGCAGGATAGAGGAGGAAGATGGGGAAAGGAAAAAATTTGAGGGTCATAAAGGGTCAATACTCATCATATCAGAAAAAGTCTTAACAAGAGCAATTTGACTGATCAATAAAACTGCTAATTTTACTGCTTTTACATTTATAGTCAAGTCTTGAAAAATTTTAAAGCTTTTTATATTTCAATGAATGCACATCGATTAAGCAAAATAGCTTGGCCCATTCAATGACCACAAAAAGTGATTGACTAGTACTTTGCGCTATAAAGAATAATAAAGCAAAAGATTCCACGATCAGAGAAAGTATATTACATTAATTGCTCATTTTTAAGCAGAAAAACTTAGTTAACTGAGGCTTTACAGGAAGTGGAACAACTTGTCTAATGTTTCTAACCCGAATGTTGCCAGCCAAAAGAACACAATGAAAGACCATTGTACACAAATGAGATCATGCAATCAGTATTAAAAATTTTTGAACACTCATTTAATACTCTTTAAATATATTAACACAATGAGCACATAAAAAGCTCTTAGCAAATTTTTGCAAACAAAGATGTATTCCAGTTCCTATATGGCCTTACTTAAAGTGTGTTATTTACAGAAGTTTTACTTACCACAAATGAATAAACATAACATGTTTCATGTCTGTGTGCTACAAGTGACAGTGTGCCAAATTAATGAAAAAAACTGAATTAATTCTCATCTAACTTTCCACTGTTTCTCAGAAGATACATGAATTAATGACTGGGCGGTTATTCCTAAAATTAAACTCTTTTATTGAGAAGTGTCCCTACACATATAGTGTGCCAGTGTGCTAATTGTTGAAATAAATGTGATAAATGGACGTATTTGACCACAAAAATTTGAAATTTCACATAGTAACAACTATTGTTGGCTTTATTCTTTATATCTAACATTTTCTTTCAAGGAATTAACATTTCTCTGTTACCACATTTCACGAATAATAACTTTAGTATCATTGTAAGCAATTTAATCAAACTCTTCATTCAATAACTTACCTCATTAAAGATTACATGCCATACAAACTATTGATAAACTAATGTTTGTTCCATTATGATGAACACATCACTATGTCCTTCTTCAAGGCCTATATGCTTATCTAACCATAAGTAGCGACAACAAGTGATAGCTAGTGTTGGACAATGAGAGGTAAAGGGATGTAATTAGGTTTATCACAAAAATATCAAAATAATAAGCACAGAAAATAACCAATGTAAAACTAATAACCAAAGAAATTCCATAACAGCCCTCATAAGAAACATGAGTTCCTTTCAGTTGTCACTGTGATTGGAGCTTTCTAATATTATATACTTGCCTCGCGACATTTTTGAAAAATAAATAAAAAGAAAAATTGGAGAGTATATCTGTTTAGAAATATAGAAGATAAAGAGGAACTATTTATCTCTAGTGGTGTTGGTTCAGTGATGCAGAAGGTGCTACATGAAATTTATTTTTAATTTCAAAACAACATCTAACTACCCTAACTTGGTACAGGTGGTTTGTGTGTGTCTTAACTTTTACAAGTTTGGCATTAGTCTAGCAAAGCAGCTGTGTTTACTAAGGATGTAAGAAAGCCACGAATGCTCAAGGCTCTAAAACGGAAATTCTACTCAGGCACACAGCAAAAGAACTCTACACTTGCGAATTATACCATGTACCAAAAAGTCCATCGACTATAACCTGTTTTAACTCATTTACCATTTTAAACAGTCAAAATAATTTTCACTTTAGTGATTGTCTACAATTTCAACAACTTTATAAATGATTATCTATAAAGTTAAAAGGTATACCAAATAACATGCCAATTTTTAAAACATTAAGGATTATCTGTCTGGAAATTCTATAGGTAACTAGCCTAAAAATACACAAAGAGAAAATAAGTGAAATTTTCAAAATTACTTAAAGGGATAGAAAGAGTTTTCTAAATTCTTAATTTCATTTCTTACAAATTCTCTCTTTCTCATAAGAAGATATTTTGCAAGAGCCCTTTTTCAAAGGAATACTTAAGTACCTTGAAGAAATGGCATGATTTGAAGAAAGTTTACTTTGAAAATTGTAGGATTTTCAGAAATTTGTTCCAAAACTAATTTAGGTGCACAACTGCACAAGGTCGCAATGGAAAACGAATGGTAGGCAGCACACAACAGCTATCAACATAATGTATTGTCTTACCCCCTTGCTCATCCAACATCACTAGCGTTTTCATTCCGACTTCGTGGCTCTACAAAAACAGTAACAACAGGAGGAGAGCATCATCAACAAATGTGGGATGGACAGCAGAGTGCGTTGTTCACGCATGGCAGCGTCTGGGTCCCGTGGGGGGGGGCAAAGGGGAGGGAGCCAAAGGAACCAAAGCAACAAGGGCTCTTATATGGGAAGAAGGGGTAGATCATATGGTTGGAAAATTATGAATAAATAAGAGGACTCAGAGAGAATGATAAAAAGAAACATGCAGACACAGAAAAACTCTATATAAGGTTGAACAACGAAAGATAAAATTCTAAAACAGTAACTAAACAACAGAGTAACTGCATCAAAAGGAATGCAAGAGTTTAAGAAAATTAATATATAAAAACTTGGGCCATGAAAGCAAACTGGGAATAATGATAGCAGTAAAAAAAGATCAAAGGAAATATAAATACATACACAAGATTATGGATATATGTATCATAGAACGTCCATGATTCTCTATTTCTGATTGAAACAAAATGGTGGGCAATTGGCCATCTAGCCTTCTATGCCTCATAGGGCAACTATCACACTACGACTGGCATTGGAGAACTATATAGCTGCCACCATCACTGCCGAACACCAATCACTGGCCATCACCCACCACAACACCGGTGCTACATAACACACTAGTCTACAGCAGGGCATCGGCGCTTTGATCTTAGAAGGGACTGCAACGGCTCCGTAAAATATGCAAAAGGGTACATTCTGTTAGTGGGAATATCTCATCTACACACACTCTCAAACAGGTTCACACACATGATGGTGATTTTTTCTACCTAACGGACAAACACAGGGATACAAAAACCTTCACTCTTCCATTCACTCATCAAAACAGGAAAGGTAATTGTGAGTATGCAAGTAGAAATGGACAGATGGTTCAGGACAGAGGACATCATATGCTGTGGCCAGCAACTGTAACCAGTTTTACGGGCAAAGAGCCGACCATTGAGGCAGCAATACCCTCTAGAGGGGGTCCCATTATCCCATAGTTGGAGTAATGGATACTTCTTATTTACTTTTGATAACTACCAACCAGAGCAAGCTTGCACCTCGCAAGCAAGAGGGAAGGAGAGTGCCAAGTGCTCTTCACTGTGACACCATGGTAAATGGGGTCAATTTGCATGGGGGGGATTAGGAAGGAGTTTGGGATGAGGAGCGAAACACTAACAGACCGGGCATACACACAGTAGAATTGGTTGTGCACGACCTTCCGTAGCCCACAGAGATGACATGCAGAGGCTTGAAGTTATGAGGAAAAAAAGGCACCCTTTTCAACCATCGCCTAGAATGAGTTAACAGACTGTTAGTGATGAAAGGAAGATGATGGAGATTGGTTGAGAGGATCAAGTCTGATGATGTAAGGGGAGAGTCCAAGTATGAATAACGTAAGGCTTTGGAAGTTGGGTGTGGTTAAATCTTGAAAATTTTCTTTTATTTTCTTTTTTAATATATGATCTGTTAGCATAATATGTCTTACCCCCTTGATGGTCCAATGCCTGCAAAGTGCGAGTACCAACATCTTCACTCTAAAAAAACAAAAAGCAAACTCTAATATAAATAATAGCAACATAAAAGCACAAACAAAATAGAAAAAATTACATAAAAATGAAAAATGTGAAAAAGCAATTAAAAATAAAATAAACAAATTGAGGAGATATCCCTTGATACTAACTCTTTACTGTATTCATCATATCATCACAACAAAAGGTAGCATATCTTGAATTTATTCTTACTGCTTTTCCTTAATAATTGATTTTTAAAATAATGAATATCTACAGAGTATACAGATACAAAGAAACTCCCACTAATTCCTAATGAGCTAAGATATAATATTTTAGTATAAGAAAAAATTAATTATTGGTTTAATGAGTGAGCTTTAGTTAAATTTTGCCGCCTTTGTATGCATATGCATACACAAGGATTAAGAGAAAATGCAATAAAAATATTGGAATCCAATATGGAAATGTATGGAATAAAATTTCTAAAGATACATTACAAAAAAGTGACGAGAAAATCTTACAGCTGGAAAAGACTCATCAATGGCCCTAGGGATTTCATGACCATCATCTAGAGAAAAGTTGAAATTATGCACATGGTCTTTTGCGGTGGTAAAAATTCCTATCTTTTAAACAGTTAACAGTGTCTCACAGAAAAGCAAGGGTAATCTCCTGGAAAAAACTATTGCTAAAGGAAAAAAAGCATTAAATACCATTACCCAGAAGACAATGTAGAAATATACCATTGAAATTATGCTTCAAAATCAAAGCATAAACAAAAAGAAAACTTCTAATAAACATATACCTTAAAAGGCATTGCCATAACTTAAAAAACTCGATGAGTGCTAAATAATGCAAGATAACTTTAGACAAAGCTTGCTAATAATAATCAAAAGTGAATATAAATTGAAAAAACCCTCATAGTAATGAAATGTCAAGGTAAGGTCCCAAAGAATATTTTTATCAGGTTGATCTTTTTTACTTCCCTGGTAGCATGGGGATCTCAGGAAAGGGCTTATTAGACAGGTATAGTGGTGGGAAATGGGAGGCTTACTGGGGCCTTCCGGCACCACAGGGCTTTGCCTGTTAAGGTGCCTAAGACTAAGGGAAATGGCCTAAGCAGACAGAGCTGCATAAAGCATTTTTGAAAGATTTGAGATACAGAAACAGGAAACAGATCATAAATTACCCAAAGTGAAGGCTACAAGTTCTATAGTAATTAAAAAAAGTAAAATAAATAACTGAAATGAATAGACATCACTGATATTGGTCCCACACAGAGCTGCAGCAGCAACAGAGAGCATGGTTGAGATGCGTTGTTTTTGCGCATCAGATTGTGGCTATGAGCAGCTGCTGCCGTGGGCTATAAGGCATGGGAAATTGTTCATAGAACACAGCAGGAATCAGTTGAGGCAATCTTGGAAATAGAGGTTAAGAGGCAGGAAACATTGACCAAGAGCAGGCCAGAAAAGATATGAAACGGAAAACAAAGCAATGATTTAAGAGGTCTCATAGAATGAACATTACAGTGCACACTAGACAAACTATAAGGCACCTCCCTTTGAAATGGCCAGAAGCGCTCACGTCTAGAAAATAAATGGCTCAAGGAGGGTGAAGAACACATCAGGGAGCTAATGGAACACAAGCCATACGTAGATATGGGAATTGTGGATCAAGGGATCAACGAAGATACAAAATGAAAATATTCCATCATGATGAAAATATAGTGAGGATTCTATTAGGGATTTATGATTGTTAAACATGTTAGTGTCATTTATTTTATTTTTGAAGCATACACCACCCATGCATGAGCTTCTAAGTATTTTATTTAACACAGTTAACCTCTCTTATGTATAAATGGGGAGAGCTGTAATATTATTATAATTATTATAGGCATTAATTAAAATATTATTTCATCTTAAAATGGTAAATTCCCTGCTTAAATGAATAGTTTTCAAAATGATGGCTCAACCCGTTTGCAAAAAAATGCATGGTGAGGTTCTGGTGTGAAACTGAAAGTAGAGATGAGTGGATAGATGCTTAAAAACGGCTTGACCCAGCATTTTGTGTATTTCTTCAAGCTTTTACATAAACTAGCATTTTTTTCCCAAAGAATGAGATTCATTTGCAATAAACCAATAGTTCCAAAAGTTATAAAATGATTTTCATCCATAAACAGTGCTTATTACCACTTTAAAGAGACAAAAATTTACATTTTTGAAACATTTGGTAATTTAAGCAGATAATCATTAAGGGGTCATGCTGTGTTTAGGCTATTAAGTTTACTTATTGGAATTAAATCTATTTATTATGAGCTTATTCAACAGACTATATAAGTTAAATATAAATGTGACTTGCATGCAAATAAAGCTGTCCCCTATATTATTTATTTTTCCTAGTAGTTAAATTTTCTGAAGAAAGATATAATTTATTTTTTAGTGTTATAATGTGGTAACAGTGTGAATAGTTAAACATAATACATAATGCACACTATGTGAGTATTCGTTTTAAAATGCGAAGGTATGTCATCAAGTGAGACACATTAAAAATCACACACACCCACAAATAAACAGTCACACAAAAAAATACTTCCCAAGAAGGAAGGCCCATGTGAAAAGTATCACGTAATATATATCAAATATATATTTACATAAATATATTTTTCTGATGGTATTCTCGCTATTTGTTCGAAATTTGTGGTCTTGTAAAGGTGTACACTATGATCGGCCATTTTTTTCGGCACTGTGTCTCTGTCATCGTTTGCAATAATGTAGCATGTGATTCAAACTGGAAACAGGAGGTACAAAAATGAGGTATTTTGGAAAAAAATTGGAAGGAAAGAATGGGAGAAGAGAGGAGAGAAATAGAGAGAGAGAGAGAGAGAAAAAATGTGATTAAGGTGACAACAGGGTAGAACTTGCAGAAGAGATGAGAAATGGCAACATCTTTCTCAGGCTTTTTGGCCTGCCTCTGCAAGAGCTGGTTTTAGATGGTTATGACTTAGGGAGAAGGATTGAACAGGAAGAAGGAGAAGAGAGAGATTGGACATAAAGGAAAATAAGAGAGAGAGAGAGAGAGAAAGAGACAAAGGTGACAGGAGGGAACTCACCTCCCTGGTCGTCGAGTGCAACCAGTGTGCGGATTCCAGCTTCCTTGCTCTGAGCAGCACGAAAAGAAAGAGCCACACGATTTTAGTCTTCTGTATATATATATATAGATATATATAAGCATGGTTTCCTTATTTAGAGAAAGTGTTACGTGGTTAAGATGGGTTTGTTCAGGATCGTATTCATTTTGGTCAGTGGATGAGAGATCAAGGTTGAAAAAAAATACATAAAAATTTAGGGAGAGGTACTTTTTTTTTAATATAAAGGAGATTCAAACAGAGACATGCATTATCAACACTTATCAACATTGAGAAACACCACACGCATACGACAGCTCCACGCACAAAAATCACAAAAAGAAACACAGCCACTATTAAAAGTATGTCAGCAGGGTAATTGGGAGTGGGGAACAGGAGGTTTATATTCCTGAAAACACCTACACAAAAAAATAAGATGAAAACAAAATTCAAAAAAAAAAATGAAAGAAAAAATTTTGACACACTTATTCAACATGGAGGGTACAAAAGCACACGGGCACATAGAGAGAGAAAGATAGAGAAAGAGATAGAATACCAAAGCAGAGAGTAATCGCCATCCTTCGTTGGATACAGAAAGACAGATATAGAGAGGCATTCCATTATAGCCCCACACTGCAGACTGGTTTGGTTTTTTTTTTGGAGGAAGGTAGGGGTTAGGGTTAAAAGCAATAAGGTTGAAAGGATTTACAAGGAGGCTTCCTGATATAAAAATATATATATAGACATTTTTTTTTGGAGTTCCCTGGCTTTCCCACATCATTCCTGCCCAGGGGAAGCATGCAGGCATCTACTGTGGTGAGGTCTGGTGAGACTTGGCAGAAACCAGTAGGGATTAGTAATCTATTTGGAAACCCCATGGAATGGCTAGGGCTGGGTAAGGGAACAAGGGTGCATTTTCACAAGGCGGTGGTTAAACTGCATGGGTTTGATTGGAATAGCTGACGGGGAGGATATTTATAGGGGGGGGGTAACACCAACTGCCAGACAATCTTACCTCCTTGTGACCTCCGATCGCCCATTCCCACAATGCCTCATGACTCCAGCAAGGTTTTTCATACAAGCTATCCCTTTTTTTTCAAGACAGGGGCATTTGTGGTAAAAAAAATTCTCACTGATTGGGATAATACAGGGGGATAGGGACCAGGGGGGGGATTCAGATAGGGGAGTTTTTCAGAGTGTGACAAAGGGGGAAGATTGGTCAATGCAGTCACTCGCGTGTCCCCAGGTCCTCTCCTTCTGACCAAACTGTCGCATAGTGTCATGGCAATAAATCTGCAGATATGAGGGTTAGACAGTGTACTATAATTGTGGATGACTGTGGGTTCTGGTCGGCTGTGAGAAAGAGTTGATGGGAATGTAAGGAGTTGGATGAGGCTAGGTTTGAGAGGCGATCAAAGTGACAATGGGAGGCTGCAAGAACCTCTGATGAGAACAGAATAAGAGTTTTATGATTAGTTGACCAATATGCTACCAACAGCTTTCAAAGCTTCAGCCTCTGCTCATGAGCCAACTTGAAAGAGAGAAATATGGTTACTTTAAAGAGATATATACAAAAAGCAGCAACACCAGGACAGCTGGCGTGTTGGTCCTTTTGTAAGCAATGGAACTTCTTATTTTCCATATTTTTTATGCCTTGTAAGTGGTTGAATTAATGAGGATAATTTACAGGGGAGAGGCAAATGGCAACCCCGATATATTCAGATAACTCCTTTGAGAAGCATTGAAATAATATTTACAGAGCAGAGGAGATGATCAAGCCACATAAATCTTGAACAGCACCAAGTTATTTCCTGTAATCTTGTAAGTTGAAAACCTTAAAGAATTAATTTAACAAGTACTAAATAATTTCTGATACAGCAGCAGCATGCACTGAAACCAGAATATGTTACTACTTCAAATATGGAATGGGGACCCATTAGACACGTCAGAATATTTTCACTTATTTCAAAACTGTTTCTAAAAACCTTGACAGGTAATGAGGATGTGGAGTGGAAATAGGTGCAAAATTTGGATGAAAAGGCAGTGAGGACTGGAAACTTTACTTAGCAGGAGGCTCTTCAGTACGTGGGCTGAAGTTATTGAAGTGAACATACAGGCAACAGCTGACAGAAATACATAACACCATGGAGCAGATCACAAAGGAGGATCATTCACAGTCTGCACAGAGATAAAAGATTGCTGAGAGAGAAATCATTTGTGAGTACAGGAGAAGTAAGAATAGATGGACAGACAAAGAAACAGAGAGAGCACAGCAAAGACAGGAGAGTGTCCTTGATGCATTCACGGAAATAGTAACAGTGAGTACAGAATGCCTATGCTTGTGAGTGTTAGCATATCAATAAATACACACACTAATGGCAGATTGACATAGAAAAGCCTCTTCCAAATATCATTGCAGTGCATCACTGATTTAAGTGCTACGAAACATGCATCAAATACAGAAATACTCTTTGAGAAGTACTCTATTACCATATTGTTGCTAGCCATGAGGATACAAATGGCATATACCACTGTCATTGCAGACCATTGGAAATGGAAATAATTACTAAAGACTGCACAGATACAAGTAAATGTTAGATACGATCAAACAGCATAGAGAATAAAATAGAGGCTATAAATGAGAATACTCAAGCTCAAAATTCAAAAAAGAATTCCACCTTTGGTGTTCACACTTAAGGTGTGGAGGTGCAGCTGCACACCCTCTTGGGGAGGGCTCTGGATGCAGGAAAGTAAAGACAGGGAAGGGTGAGGAAAGGAGAAAGAGAAGAAAGGAAAAGGAATCAATCAGAGAAAATGGGATTGGAGAGCAGGGGAAGAGGGTGGGATGCAACCACACCATATACACCATGAAACATCAATTGTAGGAACCATTGAAAATGTATCTCTTTGAAAAAATCTATTTATTTCTGATAAAATTGTGATATAATTACCTACCTACTAAATAAATACCACCCAACCTATCACTAATACTATTTTCTCCAAGATTAAAAGCCATCAATCAGCATTGGCACGATGGAAGAGAGTGGTTCATTTCATATCCACTGGCACCTAAGAATTCATCATATAATAAAGAATCCATCTAATAAATACTGGTAAATAAAAGCACTTTTCCACAAAAAGAATTTATTGCATACGACGCACATTTTGGCTTACTTTGCCATCAACTGGTACAAGACAGAATTGCTCTCAAAAGTTTGTCTTGTTCCAGTTGATGGCTAAGTAAGCCGAAACGCACATCGTACGCAATAAACTCTTTTTGTGGAAAAGTGCTTTTATTTACCAGTATGGATTTCTTCCACCATATCAGACCTGAATTTGTGAACTTTACCATCTAATAAAGTTGACTCTTTCAAGGATGGAAATAATATGCAACTTAATGTAAATTTCATGCATTTATTTGGTTAGTAATACACGTATTAATGCTTGAATGCCATCATCAAGAATGCGGTACATTCAATTCACAACATTTCATCTATAGATTTGGTAGAGATGGGGGGAGAAGGGGTTTGAGGTGAAGCACAAGTGGCTAGGTGAAAAAGGTTACAGAGAAGGCAATTGGGGAGGGTGGGGGGGGGTTTGGGGTTTTGGGTCAAGAAAGACAGGAAGTGGGACAAGTTATATGTACAGGAGGCGATGACTGTGTGAAGGTTGAGGGGAGGGTGAGCAGATGTCAGTATAGGTGAATGTAGGGGAAGATATACTTATTAACAGCTGTGACAGAGTGGGTTATTGTTGAGAAGAAAGAACAATATCAATTTTTTCAAGGATTTTGAGTTTTTTGGCTTAATTTTTGAAAGTGGAGTAGAGTTTTTGTAAAATTGAAGTTGTGGTTAGATTGATAAAGATTGTTTTGTGAAAAGGGAAGAGGGATACTTGTGGAAGAAAGCATATTAGGCTCTTTAATACTGATGTCGAAGTTATGTCCTGTCCTACTACAATACACTGCATTACAATCTTCTCAGTGGAGTATGTACACTCCTAAGTGTGAAAAGGGGCCCAATTAGTCAAGGAAGTTTTGTAAGAAAAAGGAGAAGTCTGAAAAGTTGTAAAAAGAAAATTTGAAGTTAGAAAGAGGTTTGCAATTTTTTTACTGACAGCACTGAAATAAATTTGCTTACATCGGTAGGTTGTATACATTATATTTCTAGGCGTGGAAGAGTAAATTTACTTGGTGGCCATTTGTATTTGTTTCCACTCCAAGATATGGTTGAAGATGGATGCATTACAGCTGTTAGCAATAGTGATATGTTTAGGTCTCCACAGAAGGAATTGGTGTTAAAGAAAGTGAATTAAGGAGCTGAAGATTGTTTTCTTCTAGGAAGGAAGGCTTAGACGATGTGAGCATTGAGTGGTCAGTGTGAGTGGGTCTCTGGCAGATGATGAATTCCAAGAAACTGTTGAGTTGATGCTTGGTTAGGTCTAAGTAATTTAAATCACAATTTTTTTCTGATTCCAATAGGAAATTTATGGCAGGATGGATAGAGTCTAAAATGGTAAGATAATTGTTTATCTGCTTTTGTGTTCCACTTCACTTGCAGAAAACATCAACATAATGGTGCCAGGAAATGATATTTTTGGAGAGTGAGGACCTTTTTGCACAAAACAATTTTGATTCAAAGAAATCCATTAAAATTTCTGATACAAGTGGGGATATTAGAGAGCTCATGGCAAGTCCACCAGGTTATATTGACCAGAATTAACTGTTCAACAAAATAATTTTGTGAATTATAAAGTGTTAATAATTTATAAAATTGACTGATCACAGCTAGTAAAGGCTCTTCTTGATTAAGTTATCTGCCACCAAATGAAGAGCCTCTTCAACCACAACAATAACCAAATTAACATGCTAACCAAATAAACGTGTGTAATTTATATTAAGTGGCATTTTTTTCATCCCATGAATCCATCTGTTTTGGGTATTACTACACCAAAAATAACAAAACCACAAGATCTATATTAAACCATTCTGCTATTTATTCACAAGATCTATGTTAATTTTGAGAAACATTATTCATACAAATAGAAATTCCATAATTAGGTGATTTCTTTTTCAATCAACTGACTAGCATTTAATCATCGGCTAATATTGAAGGAAATAGACTGAATTTTTTATTTTTAAATTGGTAATCAATAAAAGAATGAGATTCCATTTTTAACCTGAAAGATCGCCTTATTTAGAGGAAACTTTACTACAATCTGCCATTTGAAATTTTGAATATAACAACAAAAATGGGAAACAAAATATATATGCATATTATATGCCAAAACACACAGCACATAGGTAGGTACTACAAATATGCTCAAGAGGGTGAAACAGAGAAATAGGGTGAACATGATCTCAAGCAAGGCTTAAAACATCCACCATTTAAATTTTAGGATTCAACGGGTGCATGCTGTCATTTTTGGTAAGCATTCCAAATAGGATGTCAGGATATCCGACTTATCATCTAGCTCTTTGAGAGAAAGAAACCAAATAAAACTGATAGATCCAATATTTGTTTAATAGATTTTTATCACTTTCATAGAAACTGCTAAAATAAATTATTTGCCACTAGGTAATATTGGCAATGACTGTTTCAGAATTCTTATTTACCATGAACTTTTAATGGATGTTTTAGAGCCATTTACACAAAATTAGAAAATATATGTGCTGGACTGCTGTTTCATTACTTTAACTTAGTGCATGAAAGAGACAGACATGTTAGAAATAGGAATAAATCTCAAAAAAGTAGAGTCAGGATGTTATAGAATTTGTTATCTTTCATGTACAAAAAGCTTAAGCTCACATTCACATTATATAGTATTTATAAAAGCAACCATATCATAAAGCTGATATAAAAAAGAATTCACATTTATTAGAATATTAAAAAGAGCAAGCATTTTTATTAAAAGTTTATCCATGACAATACTTCACATATTTTCAAAGCACGATCTTTGATTAGCTCAGTGCCATTAGATTGTGCAACTTTGGTAAAGGAGAAGAAACATTGTGATAAAATGGCACAAGGTATCACCAATTTCATTGTTTAATAAATTTTAAGTGAAATACTTCACAAATATGACTCTCAAATACATAATTTGAAGTTCATTAAAAATAAGAGAAAGAAAGCAGGTTCAACAATTGTAACCCCTCTCTTCACTTAAAAATATAATTATGTTGCATGGCGCACATGATACGTGGATTCACAGAAATGTGAACACCACATTGGCATAAAAGGAAGTCAAAGGAATAGATTTGGACTTTTTATGTAACGCCAACAGTTTCCTGTCTGAGGTTACATAAAGTGGCGCAATGGTGATGCATATATATAAATGGCATGCTTTAACTTCCTAATATTAAAAACATTTCATTTTAATTGGAATAATAAATGGATGATTTAATGTCAGATAAATTTGTCAGTTTAAATCATTTGATTAAATTTAGATAATATTTATGGAACAATTTTTATTCAGCACCACAAAAAATTTGCAGATAGAGAACCATTCAGGGCATTTGAATAATGAGTGTAGTCTCAATGAACAATTTATCAGGTAATGTTATGAAGAGACCATAGCTGGCTCCTTTAAGATGAAAAATCATTATATAAAACAGAAGATTCAACCAAGCATTGTCAAATCATTAAATAAAATTATTATTAAAACTCGAAATTGATAGCTAAAATTCATTATTAAAAGGAAAAGCCACCCACAATAGGAAAGCAGAATACGTTTAGACGAAATTGTTAATGATTTACAATGCCAGTTTGACCATAATTTAGAAATTAAAATTCTTTATGAAGTAGAAAAAGTGCAGACATTTGAAACTTTAGAAGTAGCTGAACATACTACTTAAAATCAATTATAAAACATAAACAACAATTGGGTTTTTCCACAATTTTATTATAGTATTTATAAAATTTTGGAAAAAACCACATGCTGTTCTTCTTTTATGATGAATCATTTCCACCTAGTAACAGCTGATACCACTAACTACTGAAACTAATTATGAACTTTTAACTCAGTTCATTTTTCTTGATCATAACTTTTATCAGTAAAAAAAATTGAATGTAACTTTTACCTTAGTTGAGTTATTATCAAATTAAATTGGTGGTAAATTTCTTAACAATAACTACAAGGATATAGCTAATGAATTGCTTTAGAGACAAACTGATCTTTATCCAAAACATTGTTGCATAAATTGTATGGATAATAAGATGTTATTCGTATTTCACTGATAGAGAAATAAGAGTCTATTATATTTTGTGGGTATTACAATGGGAATATTAAGGTGTACACATGAAAAGAATACACGAGTCAATGCAAGTTCCTCATGTGTGTGGATATTTACTTTGGGAATTGTGCTTAAAAAGGAAGTGACCCTTTCCCCAAAGGAAGCAAGTTGAGGTCTTCCATTGTTGGGAAGGCTTCCTAACAAATAATGTTTTTCCTTTTCGAACTATTATCATCAGCCATCCCCTTTCCTAAATTTTGAAAGTTTCCTTTTTTGTACTTATTTTTTCCCAACTTCCACACTGATCCAATCCAACCCAAGCCCCACATGAAGGTTTTAACGCATTCTGGGGTCTATTAACCAAAACAGAGGGTTGCATAAGGCGCCGAAATTGAAGGAACGCCAAAACTTATCTTCCTGAAACTTGCTTCAGAAAGGAGCGGGGGGAGGATGGTAGTAATTACAAAGTAGCAACCCAATGGCCCTATCATGGCGATGGGAGCGTCATAGCAAAACAAAGCTGGCTTTGGACACTTTGTTTCAGCACTGGGAGAAAGACGAGTTTGCCTAGGGCGAGGAAATGCCTAGCTTCGCATCTGATTGCAACCCTAATGGTTCCACGCCTGATCAAATTCAAACGGATGGCCTTTCAAACCACAACCAATTTCACTGCTCTCTTTGTGGTGCGAAAATTGCTGGGCTTCATTAAGACCGGAGGAATCTAAAAAGAAACTCCATTTCGGGAGCAAACCTGAAGACGTCAACTAAATTGCCGACGAAAGCGTTTGAAACTCGAACGGCCACGGATTCATCGCAGAATTTACACAAAAGCCTAAGCGAGAAGCTTAATGCATTCGTAATCGCGGCTGCTATTCACTTCACTTAATTCGAATGCGCACTCCCTCATCAACTGGAAGAAAATGAAGAAGACAGGGAACAACGGAAGGGAGGCGCTGCAATACACTGTTGACGATCCAATGGAAAGACAAGAGTGACGAGGAGAGGATGAAGAGGGCCGCCTACGGAAGACACCGGTGATAAGAAATAAGCCAATCGAGCACGTCCTGATGCTCAACGACTTACGGGGCATGGTTGGGAGCGAATTAACGGTTATTGGAGGTTTCTCAACTGGGGAGATTATGAAATAAACACTAAGATCGGCGTAGAGCAAGGTAGAATGGGAAGCCGCCACGAAGCAATTCAAGGATTGTTCGCGCATGAGCATGATTCTCAGGGAACTTGTTTACCGAATAAAGGACGTTCACGGAGGAGGTTGCGACCCACCACAACAGTGAAAGGGTTCCGCGCCGGGGGGGGGGGGGG
>LYUA01000036.1:210537-220731 GCA_002093875.1 Calopteryx splendens | reverse complement strand
GCGCTGCCCTGCCGGGAGAAGGAACCCTCGCGAAATGTTTTCGGAGGGGGAACGGGAGAAGGGCGTTTATAGGCTGAGCGTAACCCGGGAGTAAGCTTGGGAATTGACGATTAAGGTAATTTATTAAAAATTTTCGATCGTTCCTTATACGGGATTAAAATAACATTAAGTTCAACATTCGTGATCGCTAAATTACTCCAGTAACTATTGGCGGATTCAAACAATTTTAAAAATACATACACAATCTATTATAGAATATATTTTCGACATTAACCCTATCAATTTTATTCACGCAATACGAGAAATTTGGGAATCCTGTATGCATATACAAGCCAACAGACTCAATTAAAAAAATTGACGACAGCACTATGTTAAAAGTGAGTTGTAAAATCCTTATTTTTAACATATTTGGATATGAAAGGGGTCAAACGGGCCCTGATTCCTCCCCTGGATCCTCTTCTGTCAGTGACTTGCTTTTAACTCAATGCTCACAAATAAATCCATAATTAATGGAAGGCTGACGTACAATACGAAAACGGTCAGTGAAAATAAGAGAAATACTGCAACAGTTACGGATCAAACTAAGAAATGGAATTTCTACTTTTCTACTCAGTTTTATCGCCGAGAAATGAATAATACTGGAAAACACACCACAAAATAGGCGTATAATTGACGATGCAGGTAAAATGTAACTAACAGCAATTTAATGGGGTTTTTATTTTTTTCAATGCAAGTGACACATGCCAAAGCGTAAATCTCGCAACCGGATAAGACCAACCTTCCCAAATTAGTTAAAGCCACGAATTATGCAGGGAGAATGCTTGAAGCAGTCAAAATTAACGCAGGTTCAATAATTTAAGCTGAAGAAAAACACCCAAACGACAATAACCTTCTACGAATAAAGTGGCTCCCTGGACGCAGTGTGGTTTCAGAACTGAATGCCACAAACAAGCACGATAAGCGTGGATTATATAATGGGGAGATTATGCATTCACAGAGTCTTCATTCAGTCACATATTGAAGTGATACGCATGCGAATCTATGGCTCTGTGAATCATCATGTGCATCTTTATTTCAGTAGTTCCACTTTGATAAAAGTCATGGACGAAGTTATAATATTATCTAATTTACCCTGCCTATGGATAAGGTAGTTCCTCCAATATTTGCTCTGTAGGTAACAAAAATCGGGTTGTGATACCGCTGACTAATAAAAAGGAGAGAATTAAAAAAAAAATAAACGACAGGACGATTGATGGTGCTACAATTCTGAAATCGGCCACGGGCCCGGGGAGATTATAGACTACGGCGAATTTTCTTTTACAGAGAACACCAGACTACCAGTTTCCGAAAGAAAACTGGTTAGGAGAGGTGAAGGGCGCGATGGGATTTTCTATTCACCGTCACGTGGCGTGAAGGCTATCGAAATGTGCGTAGCCATGGTAACCACGCAGACGGTAGGTGGATGAGCGCTTTCGACATGAGACGTATTCTCCTCTGTTCACCCGAGTGGCTCGATATACGACGGCATGTCTATTTTGGGGCTCCCTGCCGGGAGCAAAATAAAAATAAAAGAGTCCCAAAAGTATCGGATTGGTTAGTACACCAACTTCCTTTTATCAATCTGGAACTGAAAGGCGCCTTTAAACATAGCATCAACGCGGTTTTACCTCATGCTCATGGAAAATTAATATTTGCACAAGTAGGACAAAATGTTGGTGAATCTTATAATTTACGCAAATTTCTCTGGCACAAATCCTGCAATTTACGATGTTTCCAAAGGTACGACAATCATTCGGGGTGGAAGCAAAATGCTAGGGCGCATTGAAAACTGCGGGAGTGTGCCTGGATTGTGAAAGAGGCAATGGTGGCGTGGAAGAATTTGAACAGGAGAGGTTAAAGTTAGAATTTGAGGCGATCGAAATATCGATAAAATTTTACACAATAATTATAAACTTGAAAAGATAACAAATGATGCATTGTACAAAGAAATTTTACACTTCAGCTACTTATGAGCTCCTTTCGAGAGAATGGATACAAATGCATTATTTTTAAATAATAATTATGGACGCAACATACCATAATATTAAGCGCAGTGAATTGAATTTTATGACAGGAGTTTAAAGAAATTATAATATAAACCTTACCTACACGAATTTTCAGAGGAATGCAAACTCTCATGCACTTTTTTTTAATGAAAAAGGACATGAAGCTCTAACCAACTGATAGATCTCATATGCCTTGAATGGTTCTCCAAATGCCATTGATTTTCACACTGTTAATTTATTACAGTATTATCATTTTATGGTATAAATTAGAAAATTACGAACACATAAATATACATTAATTAAAAACATTTCTCTTAAAAATAAACCAAGTTAGCCCTACTTATTTATATATAGACTAGGTATACTTTGTTAGTTCCCAGCGTCATCCCAACAGACACAGATGAACTATGATCCAAAAATCATAAGGTCCGAGGAATCTTGCCCGAACATTTTTATTCTACTCCCAAAAAACCAAATTCATGAATTAAAAAAATGAGATAGCTGTGCCTCCACCATAAAAGCATTAATGACTTTAAGGACTTCAATAGGAAAACTCGCAACAAAACTACGTAAAAACTCATTAAGTTTGAGCTTGTAATGAATTGATTCCAGTCTATTCCAGATCTAATGAAACACCGATAAAAAAAATTGTTTTGTTTCCTAAAAATAAATAAACGTCCCTGTGAGAAAATATAAAAAAATTACCTGTTAAACATATTACGTATATTCCTGAGGAATTTATCGTAGTTACATATTAACTTTAAAAATAGTGAAATTGAGAAGTTATTTACAAAATGAATTACTATGGCGAAAGAACCAATGCACTGGAATCGCAGATGGCCTTCGTATTTTATTATAATAAAATTAGCGGCTTAATGTTTATTTAAATTCGGAGTACACCAAATGATATTTACAATTTCACGTATCTCATCGATTATAAACTGGAAACTTGAAAATCTTGAAATGGTAATTGAATTGAAATGGTAATCTTAAACAGGAAATTTTGCCGATTTATTTTGAAGATACGGAAAAGATAAATGAAAACAACAGTGCATCGAAGCACCTTCATCTTTGGGAAACCAATGCTCGAAAAGACCCATCGTTCAATGAGACACCAAACATATATATTTTTTCAATGAAGTCCCAAGGGAAGGAAAGAGTAAAGTAAAGCCATCGACATGGTTCTAAAGTACAGGATAGTTTTCGGGTGACAAGTTAGAATTTCACTCAAAAATATATGAACGGGGTCATGGAAACAAATGACTGAGGCTGAGAATGACGGATAGCCGAAGATGAAGGGACTAATGCTCTTCCTCAGCCTAGACTGAAAGTAGGCTACTTATCTAACATACATTTAGTCGCTTTCACACTTTTCGAGCCCATTAAAACTCCCCCGACACATAGGGGGGGGAGGGGGGGGGCATCGGCGTCCACTAGGGTGAGAGCTGGGATCCAACTGTCGAACCGGAACGTTTCGTTCCGCCGTGATTAATTCCTCTATCCGGAAAACAAAATATAAAACAGCATTTGGGTTTATTACACGCGCACACCTCCGATATATTTATTCGCACACCCCCGTGAATTCCCGGCGAAAATGAGAAAGACCGAGGGTGGGGATTTATTTTTACGCTCTTCGAGTGAGCCGTACGGACTTGGGGAGAACCTTGAGAAAGGGGTATTGAGGCAGCAGTCCAGCACACGAACGGTGTTTAGCACGCGATCGTGGTAGAGGGGACGGGAGTGGAAAAACAGAGAAGGAAAGAGAGAGAGAGAGAATGATAGCGGGACTCGGGATCCCGGAGATACCGATGGGTGAACGGAGAGGGAGTTCGTGCATTTCGCAGCCAAAACGGGATGATGAGAAGTGAGCATTAGTCAGTAGGGTTATACACATACTTCATCCAATATTTAAAACTTTCTTGCTTATAAAAATAAGAGGATTAGATGGGGGTTTATATAGTTTTCTTTATCCTGAAGGATATTTATTTTAGGAAGGTGGTGTAAGATAGACTGATGAGGACAGAGGGCAAAGAGAGAGAAATATTTTATATAAAAAGATATTTAAAGGGGAGGAGTAGGCGGACGAGGGCGAGCAGGGTCTTTGCTCGGCCCTCCACACGGGTGCCCAGGGGGCCACCCGTGAGGGCAGGCCCCCTCGGACTCTCGCTTATAGTGGGGGAGGGCTTCCGGGGGGGAAGCAGACTCACCTCCTCGCATAGCGACAGCATACGCCGGGTGCTATCCAGGGACTGGAAAGGAAAGAAAAAAATGAGCATTAGAACGGATCAAGGCATGAGTGCGCCGGGCAAACATTGGGGCGTTTGCTGGTCGATAGGACAACACACAACAGACCCACAGGGGCGACCACATTTTTCACGGCTCAAAAAGAGGAACGTGGCGGGCAATAAACATGTGTATGAAATAGAGAAAATCCACATACGCAGTCGGGTCGAGGGCAGCGTCGGTAGAGGCACCGTGATCGTGTCGCCTTACCATCATCGGTCGCACGTGGAATTTTAACACAGCGAGCCGCAAGTGAAATTAACTCTGCTAGAAACATCACCACATTTTATTTTTTTATAGATTTCACAATGACCCCGATGAAAATGCCACAACATAATTATAGTACGCACTATTGCGTACAGACATAAGTAAATACATTAAAATTTGGAAATGCGCAGTGACAAAGTCCTTTGCGTTTCCTGACCGACATTTAAACTAGGATCTCCCAACTGCCAGTCAAACTTGATCAACTGCCCGAAATCGGGCTCTGGGTCCGAATGGCCGAAGAAGGTTCATAATTATTTCATTGCAAATGTATGCATTTCATGCACCCATTTATTTCCTCCTCCAGCGTAGGATACACATTATCTGCGAGTAATTCTCTAGTTCGTGGGGAGTAAATTCAATCGGATTGCCTCTCCGACATTCGATAATCATTAGAAACAGTAACACGGAAACAAACGAATGTTGGGAATGTGAAATGTCTTTTTTGAATAGATGGAAAAGAGACAAAGGATAACTGAATATAACGTGTGCCCCTAGGACATTTTACAAAAATACAGGCATTTTTAAGAGAAAAAGTATCGGCGAACATGCCACAAATACAGCTAAATTTTTTAGATGGCTCAAATTGAAAGCATAAAACTTCAACAAAAAAGATTTTTTGGAAGTATATATTTTTTTATAAGAACGCAGTTGTTTTTGCTTTCAGGCAGGGAGAAATCACCGTCTCAAAATCACAGGAAGTATAGAGCATAACCGATTACACTGAGGGTGGTCTACATAGCCTATTTCCAATTAATTCAACCGTGTACAGCGTGACGTGGTGGAACAGCAGTTTACACAATGAAGAAACCAAAGTTTGTATTTACCGCTTGTTTGTTAGAATGAATACAACGCGTGTTTCAATACCTAGGCGACATCCATGATAAAAAAAATCATTTGACAAGATTTCTTGATGATGATGCCTGGGCTTTGAAACGTGCATTGCATATATTATTATAAACAAGCGGTTAGGAAACTTTAGCTTCTTCATTTTGCCAATTTTCAAATTTGTTTTTAACTGAAAATTGTGAGATTTTTGAGGGAAGAATACAAATATGTAGATAAACAAATATAATGTAGTAGGTAAATAAATTAAATTAAAAACTATTTTTTAGAACTTTTTAAATATAATTTAAAATTTTAATACAATTTATGCGTATGCTAGCTACTAAGTCTATAAAACTAATATTTCAATCCGCACCTATCTCGTGAACCAGGAGTCTGATATGAAAGCCACTAGTCATTAGTTTTTAGTTTTATAGTTGCACCGTCACAAAGTTCTATGCATCAATCAAGTCAGCGATGGTGTGAACATAACTAAGCAGTTTTAGGCTTGACAGTGGATCACTGTTGCGGCATTATTGGCCTGGCTCTTTCATCAATTACTAATAGCACATAAACCTACTATCATTAGTAAATTTACTTAAAAAATAATTACCTTTAATTGCTCTATGCAAGATTCTACGCTCCCGACATTATCATGCAAAAGAGTTTTCGACAGGCGATCGTAGTAGCTCAGGTATTTTTCGAGTTTTGCTTTAAATATTCATTCATTCAGGGAGTTTATGATATTCTGGATCGTTCTGCTGCGTTTTTCCACTGTTTTTGTAATGATATTTTGTACCCCTTGAAGGATTCATCTTCACTTTGGCTCCTCATGTATTTGGCAACGGGTACGAAGCATCATTACATACAACAGTGAACCAAAGCAGCAGAACAGCAAGGAAAACCAGAAGCTTCCTGCATCACATACTAAGCAAGCTTCAGCAGGAAAAATTAATTCATTCCTATTCCTATCCTATAGATTTGGTTGACTACAGACATCTATTATTCACTCGACAATTATACCCACCAGACTCTATAACTCTCATTCCTTTTATCTCTCTCTTGGTTTACGCATTTTTATCTTGGAGTTCCTCGTACGAACCATCCATTCTTGCTTCGTTTCTATTATGTTCCTTACAAATATTGAGTCACAGGATCCGCCCAATCTAACAAGCTATCTCATCATATAAACATTACACCGTCTACATTTCTGCATACTCACAGTATGTGATTTTACATTTCCACTAGCTATTCCGATCCCCTTTCAAACGCCTATTTTTGAAGGCATGATAACGGAATTCGATCAAGTATCACACAATAAGCTGATAAATTACACCGAATATGTGGGATTAATGAAAATGTGGTGACTAAGGCTCGCGATTTTCTTATTGAGCTTCCAAAAATGCAATAATTAATATAAGTAGTTCCGATGTTGTGAAAGTAGCTTCTAGTGTCCCGCAAGGATGCGTGGTAAGTTCTTAATTTTCTCATTTACATCGGCGACATTAATTGTAACATAACCAAAACATTCAGATTATTCTCCGACGACACGGACACCTACCGAGATTTAAGGCCTGCGAAATCGGTCTGTGAGACCCATAGCAATATTAGTGCTTGGTGCCAGGTGTGGGGTCTAAAGATAATATTGAAAAAATATGCTTATTGTACATTTCTGGGTCAAAATATCTAGTCAAAATTACACCTATAGCTCCTGTGGGAGATAAGAAGAGTGGACCAACTAAAATACCTGGGATTCACACTGACATCGGACCTAACACGAAGAAAACACGTCAGTAACACCTGCAGACCTTCATTAAAGAAACTCGTACTCGTCAAAAGAATAGTGGAGAGTACGTGAACGAAAAAAATTAAGGAGACGTGTCATTTCGTGTTGCCTGAACTTCACCTTGAATACACGTTCAACATTTGGGACCCTTCGCAGAATCGTGAAAGGTTCCCTCCCTTTTGATTTAATTATTACAATTATTTACTTTCGGAATTGAACAAGATACAAATAAAATCATCGTGACGAACGAATAGAAAGTGTCACATTATTATTGAAAACCCTCGGAAGGGAGTATGGAAGATTACATGCACGACTCAATCCATGATATAAATACTAATCATTTCAGTTCAACGTCGGCACAGCGAAAAATTTAAGGCCCACATTACATTGGTAAGAGAGACTAAAACAATAAGTTATGGGAGAATGTCAGCAAAACAGATTGATATAACAAATCCTTCCTCCCTATCATAATTCATGACCAAAACTATGGGAAACACCACAGTGCGGCAATTCGAACTTCCCAAAAATAAAAGTATGCCCAACGCTCATTAATCATTGATTATCCTAATAGTTGGTGACTTAACACCCCCTGCCACACGCCTCCGTGGCGGCTTGCGGGGTAGGATGTAGATGTAGAGGTATGAGAGTTTGTTTACTAATTCCAGTTCCGTAGATTCGCCAGTCACCATAGTGTGATATGACGTTTTCATCATTGTTCATCATAATAATTATCATTAACTTCAAACGAATAGGGTCGAAACTTAGCTTAGCAATTTTCTCAAGATAAGAACTGTTGCGCATAAAATCCTTTCCATATATACGTTATGAATGAATGATAATAAGATCTTTGATGAATCTAGTAAATGATTCATGTGCTCAGCGTGGGATGATGCTGGAATTTGATCCTGAAACCACGAAAGAGCCATTTTTCTATTCTGACGTATTCATTACAGGAAATAAAACTTTGGTATCAGTAAATATAAAGTAGATGTAAAATATGGTATCAGTAGCATCGATTGCTTTTTGAGATGCTCTAACAGCTGAAACTATATCGCACGGTTTCTTCTAGGGTAGCTTGTACAACCATGGCAAGTTTGATATTCTAGTAAATGAATTGACGCAGCGGTACGCAGAGCTTCACAAATTCGTGGTCTCCATCGAAACTCGGTCGAAAAAAAGATAATGAATTGAAACAAAAACACTAGATTATTTCATTTAAAATTATTGTTTCTCATGGCTCGAGTTTCGACCTGAAACGTCATCATCCGAAGGCTGACCTGACTCCAGGGTGAAGAGATGTCGAAACCCTAGTCGTGGGGAATAAAAATAAAAATTATGAAATCACCAAGTATTTGCGTTTCAGTTCATACATAACTTCAAAGATTGAGGACCATTGCTCGATTTTATGAGGCGTCCCGACCTATCACAATTAATCCGGTTAATGCCCCAATCACCAATGCTATCTACTCTTCTAAAGATGGAGCATTCATCTAGCGTATACTCTGGCGTCTTCACTTTACGTTTGCTTATGCAGGCGCCTTGCTTCTCTTCGACCCCCTTCACATATCTTGTGTCTGCCCACCTCGACGAAACCAACTCAACTTCAATGTGACATCCCACCTCAAATTTTCAGCGCCTCCGTGAATAATGAAAGCTGGTGCATTCATACCCTAAGGGAATTTCCGTGGGACTATTACGCCACCCTGTTTTCATTTTGAGTACGCTCATTTTTAAACCCTGCTACGTTATATTTCTGCCGCTCATTTTTAAATCACAAAGAATGGCATCAATTACGAAAGGCCGTCCCTCATTGCTCGTTCATGAGAATGTAATAAGCCATAGTCTTCATAAAGTAAAACTTTTGTTCGTTAAATTAGTTTTCCGGGGACACCACGGTTGCGGGGTCACGCATAAAAAAACCAGACGATTCATATCCGTGCAAGACGCGAAAACATTTTTTCATGAACCACCCAAGGGGGTCACTTTACCCCGAGGAAAAACCTGCCTCTTTTGATTATTTAGTACCCAGCAATGAGAATTTTCGACAGTAAAAGATGTTAAGGTCACTTTCAGTAATATACGAACAGAAGAATACCAAGGAATTTTTGACATATATATCTGCTGTGAAAACGTGTTTAAGACACCAGCCTATTATTAATTGTTGTTCCTGCTCTTATTTTTCGTGTTGAGTTGATTATAGCGGTAGCATTGATAGCGGTGATCGCATTATAAATTAAAAATAATTACCATTCGCAAGCTTACACTACGTTGCTTTTCAGTATTAACAAGCAGAATTAATCAATATCAATCCTTCAAAATCCAAACACCTTCCTCCAGATTTTCCCCTGTAACTCCCTCTTCCCTAGTCATACTCTTACTCTCTTTCCAACCATATTTTCTCCATCTTTCTGCAAAACCACATCTTGTCATCCCCCATCCCTCATATTCTTTTCAATGATTTCGGTACAACCAAATGCTACGCTCCACGTTAAAGCTAATTATATACTTGTTTTGCGTATCTGTCCAGAGTGCCCGTCATCAACTCCCTCCTTTTTTGCGAATCATTTTTTCTGCTAACAAAATTATTCCACTAATACCTTCTGAAATATCGGCTGTAATTCAAAATAAAAAAGGATACTTTATAATACTTCCGCCCAAACACTGGAGAGATGCCCATAGCGTTCGTCTTATCCCGACGTCATGCGCTGTTTGACGCTCATTTGTGGAGGCGAATCACACCAGACTGGGACCAATGATCCACTCTAAAAGGATGGATTTTAAGGATAACCTTCAGCGATTACCCCCAACTCCCCACCTGTCTACGCGTCTGGCCCCGAGGCGAAGGGATGATGCGACACACTGCCTGCTCCATTTTCACAGCATCCCGGGGTGATCTGTAACTTGGAGAACTTCTTCGACGCTTTTTCCAGGTCGTCTGCGCGTCGCGATCTCGTTTAGTACCCGGAAACCCCCCCCCCCCCCCCCCCCCCC
>LYUA01000036.1:190534-203087 GCA_002093875.1 Calopteryx splendens | reverse complement strand
AAAAGGCTTTTCATTGGAACCCAACGTTTTTGATCGAATGCCACTGAAGGCAATGACTTTTCATTTGGCAATTTCACGAATGGCAGTGAAACGAATTTTTTGAATGACTAGGATGAATAGATACGTAGATAAGTGTAGAAATTAAACATTAAAACTTTTGCATTACTCTAAACTTTAATATTTTTAGTACGTTAATCATTTTTCATCCTGATTTGGATGGAACTCTCTTCTTTCAGCGCGCACACAGAAGGATATGCAGGTCTGACTTAATAAAACTTGGCTTCATTAGACGAGTTGTGGCAAAAAAAACAAAGTAAATGTGTTATTTTGCTTTGACGACAGCACGCTTGGAACACGCAGAAATTATTTAGGATCCATTGGAGTGTTAATTGAAGAATTGGATAAAACTCACAGAAGAGCCGCTAGATTTGCGAAAAATAGGTGCAAAAATAAAATAAGTATGGCAAGACTATTAGAGAAATTAGGATGAGAGTCCCTTCAAATGCGAGGGAAGCGAATAAGACTTTTTAAAAAGGCACAGAACACTAGAGTTGGCTTCAACAGCGATGAATCTATTAGGGGCCCATATTACAATGACAGATAAGACCACACGGTTATCATAAAAGAACCAAGATTAAGTAACTGAACAACTAAGATCTAGCAACCTAATTGTAAACTATTATTCCTATCAAAAACATAGCCCATTCTTTCAAATTCAAATTACAAAAAAATGGTAGCCTAAACATCTCGTTACATTCTCACAATCAGTGGCGGCTTACAGATTATAACGCAGATTGTTCAACCTCTAACCGGTTAATAATGTTCTTATTCTCTTACGCTGAGTATTCCGCCAGTGATTCGGGCTCAAGGGTTTAGTGATTTTTTCGCATGCGAGGAAAAAATCTTTATTTCCTATCAGCCATTCTTGCATTTCACTTTGTGCTTATTTCATTGATGAATATTATTAATGCAAAGAGCAAAGCTATTATGTGCATATGGCAGAAAATGGGACTACGTTCGATGCGGAGGAGTTAAGCTAGCCAATTCAGGGTCCAAATTTTATGTCCCTTCGTTATTCTTGTCTTTGCTGACATTTGATTGGAGACCAATCGATCTACCAATTAGTAGTAGACATCGCGGAAGGCGCGCTGCTGTCATTTGTTTCATTGACGGTAGGCGGGTAATATTAATAGTAGGCCGGAATTTCGTGAGAGAGGACTGAGCGAGATGTGGTGTCACTATCCGCCGGTTCTTAGCAAAATGCAAAATTAAATGCACAGCATAAAAGGATCATTCGACAATCTCTGTACTGAATTTGAAATATTCTTCGCTCGGCAATCACATTGGTAAGGGATCGGAACAGCCCTGAAATGCTTTTCTCTCACCAGGTCCATTTTGAAAGTACTTCAATAAGTATTGCAACGTAAATTCACCCTCGACAATCCTTGCAAGCCACCACCAGAGCATGGGAAAGGACCAGTAGGGCACGTAGGGCACGAGCCAGTAGTTACCTAATGTAGTTGATTGCGGAATATATATTTAAATAATTTGATTAGTTATGCTCATTATGAAGTAAACTAAAACAAGTGCTGGGTATCAACACCACGAACACGCTTGCTCATTTAACTTTATTTAACTTTGGTATTGTAAGTGCGGCAAGTTTAAGATAAAGAATTATTAATGTCTATCAGTTTGGTGGTTCATTTATATTGTATTATCCGAGCGGTTTTGAGGATTTCATTAATTTCACCGGAACCAGATACTTCTGGGATTTTACAACAAAATGACAAAAACACTGAGTTCAGGAAGGATAGGTCGGTGTTTCCCAACTAGCCTCACGATAGAACCACAGACCAGCTAATCAATGATGAAACTTATCGCATTAGAACTTTTTAAGAGAAATGTGGTGAAAATAAGGTTGAGTGGACTGAGTTTTACGTATCATGCATCGAATCGAAAGGTCATCTACTTCGAAATCATAACGCGTGGACCACCAAATGGACGTGTGGGAGGGGGCATCGGGTCTCAAGAGTTTCTTTATGCAAGCGTGTGGAGCCAGGACGTTTTCGCAATACGAATGGCAGGTGACAGAGAGTTTTTTCTGTAAATAGAGTTAGAGTGGAGTACTTTCGTTTCATTGTGATCGTTAATTTTTGGAGTGAAAAGAAGCACAAATATATATATATTATTGCGAGAGTCTATGAATTGTATTTTAACCGAGTGAGTGAGTAATGACGAAATAACCTAGCCTCGAAAGTGTGACTGTGATTCCTTCACTGCGGCTATTCTTGAAGGATGTTGACCTATGGGCAGTAAATTTATTAAACTCTGTCAATAGGTGCTTATGAAATTTAGGAGGGCACTTAAAGTGTCAGAAGCTGGTCCTTTACTGGTGACGAGTCTGTCAGGGTGACAAAATAAGCGAGGAAATGGACAGGGAAAAGTCACTGTAGATAATCCTTAGTAAGAACAGTGAGATTGTCACGTAATAGAAATACTGTAAGGGAGTAAGATTGGTACGAAAATAGTTCCGTCAGCTACCTGAACAGATTAGAGGAGATTGTGGGTGGGGACAACCCGACAAACGAGGATCGTAAAGGAGGTGGGCGGCACGCTGGCCGCCTATGTAGACGAGTTCAATTGATCCTCTGTGGATATGACGTTGCTATGACGACCAAGAAGCCGTGGGAAAGGTCTTCCTCCGGGGGTGTTGCCGAAGGGGTGACGTGGGGTGGGGGAGAGATGAAGGCGTGGGCGTGGCAGAGGAGGGCGAGGGGTGGTGGATGTTTGCAATGGCAGTGGTGGGGTGGAAATGGGGAGGAGGGGAACGGGAGGGAGTCGAAGAGGGGAGAGGGAGGGTGACAGAGAGAGGGTGGCGCAATTTTGCCTTTTCACGGTTCGGCCGTTGCCGACGAGATTTATTAGTCACGACCAATATCGGCGGGAAAGAATCACAAAACCTACCAAGGATTGACGACACGATCAGGCAGACGGGTCTCGGAAAGGACTCTGCCGGAAGTCGAGTCGAGTTTGTCGAGGAAACCTCGAATAAATCAGGGAAAGGGAAAAATCGAGAAGCGTGTACGTGGGGGATGTGACTGACAACGGTCTCCTACGAATGGAATTGACGAAACGTACTCAGTCCGCCGGGTGGACTGTCTTCTGTTACAATAGAGTTGGATCCTGATTTTTGAAGATTTTTCTCGTTTAGAGCTGTCTATTACAAATTAATTTCGATTCAAAGCATATTCACACTTTCGGTTGAATCCCACCCATGCCCCAAAACGGAATGGATAAGCGCTTCGGGAAAACCGCCGTGATAACAGAAGCGAAAACGTCAACATCCCGGCCCGGCGTCATTCATCAAAGTGCCAGCGACTTAATTTACGATCATTTTATAGAAATCATCACATGTGGAAGAATACGTTCTTCTCTATAGTTTTTAATAAAGCATCAGCCAAATGGTAAAATTTGTCTTTTGTGCATTATAAGAATAGGCACTGCTTAATTTAATTTCCTCATGACACAGAAAGATATTCATATCAATAAATGAGAGACGAGAGATAATTTTTACCACTGCGTAAATTTTTATCACATTTCCGATAAACTCTGCCTGTCATTTTGAGGGTTGCTGAAGCAGTGTGCGCCATTAAAAATCTTCGGATTTGTGGCCCTAAAATATAAAAGTATTCCCTTTCTAAGAGCACAAGAGGTCAACTGCAAGGCGATGCCAAAGCGGGGGAAATGGCAAACATAATTATTGCCAATATAAGAGAGAGAGAAGTTCAGAGGAAAGGAATGGCAAAGTCATAGCTTCTTTAAGGTCTTTCAGGGTCTATGCTGGCAAAGTTGCTTCTCCCGTATGCAACAGCCATTAAGTTAGGTGTTTTCTAAGCCTTTGATGTTCAATCTTACACGAACTTAACCTCTAAACCCGTTCATTATTATGGCGCATTCAATAAAGAAAGTAAAATTTACAAAGAAAAAGTTTACAGTGAATGAAAAGATACAGATTGTGTGGTTCTCAGTTTAGATTATTTTTAAACCATAGGCTCCTCAACAAGTTTCACAATTCGTCTATTTATTACAAAAACTCATGTTACATATGCTCCCTTTAAATTATTTATGCATTGTTAATTTCGAACAGTTTTTTGACTAAATCAACGATTATTCTACATAAAGGGCTACAATTAGGTTAAAATAAGATAAAATATTCGATATTTTTAGGAGCTTGATAATTTTCATCGAAGTTGCGATTAGTTCTACAAGTAAATTGAAAGTTTTATGACTAGTTTTTAATTTTCTTTCCGAATTTTCTATTCGTGGGACCGATAGCTACAAGGTTACAGTTTCTTGTACGTGAATATATAGAGTGCCGCTGGTGAAATACGGTATGACATGCGTGACGAAGTATTTTGAAGGCATAAAGCGATGGATATTTTTAAGTCCAATGTGCCATGAGGCAGTAGGAAGTGGAAAGGCAGTGATTTCAAAAGGGAGGTTTTAATTTGAAAATTTTATTATTTTTACATAAAAGGTAAATAGTTTTTTTAAACAATAGACACGGAACTCGGAATAAATACTCATAAACGCTGTAAATGTCAACAGGTATTCACGGGTAGACATCAATTTATATTCCTACTCCTGCGATAAATTTGGTGTTGTTATTACGAACAATTCTTTCGAATGGATAATGTACTGTAAACAAAACCCTGTATGTTCTGTAAAGTGAGATTAATGTACGTGCTTATTTGGTTTAATGAGCTTCACGTTCACTGAATACAATTTTATTCGGTGTGGATTTAATTTAACATGTGTGTTAATGTTTACAGTGACTTAAATGAGGATAAATATTGAGTATAAGAGACTACGACGCATAAAAGTCTCATAGCTTACCGTAACTTAAGATATGAAAAGCAATTTGCAAGTTATTTGACTTAGATCTATTTGCTCTGGCAAAGATTTATGTGGCAGTTTCTATGTCAGGTATGCAAATATTATCCGTTGAGATTGAAATAACTGTATATTGACACTGGATATAATATAAAACCTGGATGTTTTTCTTTCTGCAAACATCTTGTAAGTTTTTTTGTTTGCGACAATGACATAGTTGTTGACAAAGAGCAAAGTTAAAAATAGCATTGATTGCACGACATTTCGGCACTTGATTATCCCTAAATATTGACACACCAACGAGTGAACATCTCAACCTTGTGTTTTAAAACTACCTACTGACTTTTCATTATTTTTATTCCATTATGTGAACAGTTATTTGGTTAACCTTTAAAAAAATCTTCATTAATTTTACCTGCAGGATAAAAGACTAATGCCTAAATTATTTACTAGATACCGTACATAACTCCTTTCAAATGTCAATTTAATTAAAACGCACATGCACAGAATACATTTTAACCAGTATACTAGTTAAGGCAGATTATCAAACCTTTTGCTTGACGATCCTACAAGTTTAAACACTACTTCAAAATATAGATTCCGAAAATACCTATTAAATATAATACCTTGGTTCAACACTTATTCAAGTGTAAAAAAAACCTAACGGCTCTGTTTTGCTCGATATAGTTAATCGAACTAGCTTAAATAATCAAACTAGTCCCATAAAATTCACCTAAACTGCTGGTTTTTGTTGCATTTAATGGATCAATCCATCTTGATAGTTGTTATCGAATTGCTTCAACTAAAGACGTTTAGTAAAAAGAATCAAGAAGTTTAATTTCCCACAAGAACCGAAAGTTTTTATGACATTTATCAACGCAGGGTAGTTGTAATCAGATATTATTTTAGTATAAATTGGCGGTTTTGGTTTACGTACTTTAGTTGTAGCTTAGTTGAGTATGGTACTACACTGTCGCATACTCTCTAATGAATCTATAACACACCTTGTGAAATGTCAAATCAGTCAATCAGTCTTTAATGCCTAACGTTACTGCAGGGAATTATGAATTTCATTTTTGAAATGAGTGTAAAATGGCAGGTTGCTGCAAGAACTAAGTAAAATCAATTCTGAAATGTTTTTCCTTTTTCTTTGTTGTGGTCAGGGATGGTGGGAGCAAAAAAAGTCGGACAATCTATCAGCGCGAGTGCATAAGTAATTACAATATCTGGGTGCTCCATCATGTATGTAGCATTTTATTCTCTCGGCGAAAGAAGCCAATTCAAGTGCAAGGCTAGTATCTGAAGATCCTGATTTCTCTCTGAAGTGATCTTATACAATATGGTGACCGAAATACAAGCGAGACGAAATAGTAACTTATGATTGCATGTATAAATATCAACGCAAAATGAACTATACCGTTATTATCCCCTCTTTTCTACCTGGCCCATACACCCATCCACCACGAGCGCCCCCAAGCGACGTTTACGCTCATGCAACGAATAAAAACTGCTGAAGATTTTTTAAGATTAAAAATCCAACATGGAAATGATAATCATACTTTCCATTGAAGAAGCTTCATTCATATGTAATCAAAGAGTAATTCAACCAAGCCCTGCTCCAGGGAGTTTAGGGCGAGGAGGACAGGAGGAAGACGAAAGTTTTTTTTTTCATTTTCGAGGTTGGCCTACAGTGGACCGCGGAAAATAAATGGTATACTGGTTGGTTTTTTTTCTTCTCCTCCCAAAATTCCTTCATTCTTTCGCTGTGGTTCCTCCTCCTTTCATCTGACCAGGTGCTCTGGGCATTTTTTCTTTGTTTTTCCTGGAACCCTCGGAATTCGTCAGCCTTCATTAAGAACACCTCTTTAATCCAGGATTCTTTTGGATTGATCCCGAATTCCCCCACGTCTTTTTTTGTTTGCTCAACCTATTTTGTGGTCGCCTTTAGTTTGGCGATGTAGCTGACGATTTTCTTTGTCAATCTACAGGCGCTCATTTTGAATAGGCGCACTTATACAAATACAATTTTCTCTTGCGTCTGTAATATTCTTCACCTTATTGCATTCTATAACTTATTTATCCTCTTCCTTCAGGGTATTTTCAGAGTACCAGTGTCATCCAGAAAGTTCTGTTCTTTTAGAAATAAAAAATTCGCAAATTATCTTTAGGAGATGCTTTTATTATTTTTTCTAACACAAATATTTACTCATTTTTCTACATAATCACGCCACTTGTTTTGGATGGCTCTCTGCGGCTTCTGCAATGCTTCACAATATGTATCTGCATTGATTGCTGCATTACGGGGCATGAAGTCAACCCTGAGGAGGCATTTACGGCCCCAGAATACTGAAGCCATGATCTTTTGTGTCGAAAGAACTCTGGGGACCCCCTGTGATGCCACTTGAGGGACTGGCGTTTGTACTCAGGAGTGACATGGTGGACCCCAAGCTTCATCATCTGTCTCAATGTGATCCACAACTGCGTTCAATTAGTGTGACACAGTGAAATAAAAAGCATAGCACAAAGACGATTTGCGTAGTTTTTCTTTCGAAAACTGTAAAACTTGTATTATCTTCTCTTTTTTATGGTCCGAGGGTCTTCCTTACGATTTTCCTTTCCTTTATCTCTAGTTCTTTCAATTACACTTTTTCCTTCAGTATCAGGCATTCTGGAATGTAGAGTTCTTCTGGCTAAACAACCGTGATGTACTATTTATCTCTTTGGGGGTCTATTGTTAGATTTGTTATTTATAAATAACTATACGCTTGTTCCACCTTTCTGGCTCGTCCTTTATTTGATTTATGGCTTTCTCCTATATTCTCATTTTTTTAAGACAACATCGGACAAATCGGTGGCGGCCTGGCCCCGAGTCTAACTCTTGTCTGGATCTTAAATGCTTCTGAAAACTCCCCATGAAATTTAACTTCTGAGACAGTTTCCTTTAGTCTTTGACTGATAATTTCCCGCGTTTTTCCACCCATCCCAAATTCTTTCAAAACTTTTAAGGGCGTTTGTCGGTCGATCGAGTCATATAGATCTTTGAAGTAAAAAAAATACTGTATTTCTCAGAACAGATCTTAAATCTAAAAACCCTCCTGACAGTAGTCGGTAGTAGTAGCTATAGTTGGTAGAAATGCAAATTCTCTTTCTTAAGCATTCTTGACATTCAGCTCTTTCATGATCCAAATGAAGTTATATTTTTAGACTTAGAATGAGTTCTTTACCCAAAGCAAGATGGATTTGCCCACCATATAAAAGTATAAAGGTTAAATCAAGTAGCATTGCGTCTTGGGTTTCCTTCCAAGCTTTGATATTTAAATATAAATTGCCAAATATATAGGAGGCAATCCGTATAAAGTACACGGCCTCCTTCATGATTATATGTGTGATCGAGTTTCATCGACTCTAACTCGAGACTCGAGATACAATGCCATATGGATCACATTGATCTTATAGGTCTCAGAGGTAGAATGAACCACAACTCAATCCAGGTAAAAAAAAGATCTTGGACCCATTCCACTACGAATGGGTTTAGAGATAAACCGCCGAAGAATATGGACAAAAATCTGCATATAAGAATAGTTTCCCGTGTAAGCTTAGAGGCTGGATATGGAATAGCGTTCCTAATAAATGCTAGCGAATAATCTTTAACAATATCTATGGGTGTCGAGAGCTCAATTTTTCCCAATACACGAGATCCTCATTGGGGTCACAGAGGGGCTACACAATATATTTCGACTGTCCTGAATTTTCCATTTTATATGCTATATTTCTGTCTTTTAAAAGACCGTGTCGTTTCCCCTGAATTGCCCCCTCCTTTTTCACAATTTGTCATTTTTCGCAGAACAAGCATGGAATAAAAACCTGCATTTCAGAGCAAGCGCACGTAATAAATTGAGTAGACGCAAAATTATACAATTTAAACGAGAAACGCTCTCTATAAAATTTTAACTTTTAATAATACCTACACGGTAAGACATTTAAAAAAAGAAACCAAAACAAACTAATATTTCATACTTTACACGAAAATTGGCCCTGAGAAGAACTATTTGATTCTTTTGCCGATTACACCGCGATACAGCATCATCAAATATTATTTGTCAAAAATGAGTTCGTATGTTTTTATTCATTACCGATATTGTGAACTCCCCATCTAGTACAGCACATTCTACGAGCCGTTGACGGGAGTGTGCCATATTTTTGACATGAAAACAGTTTTTTAATTAGTGCAGGAAGTTTTGAATTTATTTAATGAACCACTAGTGAAGACACATTGCAGATAAAAAATATGGTCTATGCATACATTTTAGGTAAAAAATATGGTCCAAGCATGGCTCTTATGTTGTGGTGCATCATGGTATAGCTGCAGTTGCAAACTGTGCTTGGAAAAAAACGACCTTTTCAATATATCAGCCAATTATACTTAAATTTTAAATTTAATTACAGGATCGAAGTACAACTACCCAAATGTAGACCCGTTCGTTCGGATAAGACTTCGAATTCACATTGATGCCATTCCAATGAAATTGTTAACATAAATTTCGCGTAAATAAGTAAAAACGAGGAAAAATTGAATTAGGACAAAAACGAGGAAGATGATTAATTACCACCAACAATCTTTATAAACGCCTGGTTTCCATTTAAAAACGCCTCACACGCATGGCCATCAACTCACGGCTCATTTAAACACAATAAACATCCACGCACCCTACTCCACATTTAGGACCCTATTTCAACCCCTACCCTTTTTCCGTGGCTTTCATGCCACGTTATCGGTACCCATTAATTATTCGAACTGCTCAACTCCAAAAGGGCACCGTGACGATAAAAACGGGAAGACGCACAAGGCTTGCGGTGCAGATGCGGAGGTTTAACTCCGGGGGAGAAAGTTCTTCCGGGAGACGCTGTCGGGCGTGACGGGCAGGCGTCCGGCCCACCGGACGCCGCCGGGGACTCACACAAATTCCCACACACCGCGACCCCGTCTCATCAATCTCTTAGCAGTTAAAGGTCCATGAGTATTTCGACGGCACACTGAGCAGCGTTTTTAATTCTTTTTTTTTTACAGTTAATGGAATCGATGGGGTTCATGGTCTCAAAATATGAAAACACAACAGTCGAAGTAGAATTCAGAAAAGGATCTGATTGAAATACACACATCCAATCCGGCATTCCCCCGATCGTAATGAAAATAAAATGATGGTCAGAGGGAGCCGACTTAAATTCATGTCGGAGACTGGTTCACTTTACAATTAATTGTTAAAACAGAGTGGTGATTGAGATTTTAACCTGTTTTTGGTGTGAATATACTCACGGCTCGTTACCATCATCTTGGACTCATGCCAGGCAAACTCACCTGAAAGAGAAAATAACGCGTTTTAGAAGCGTGCCCAGATAAAGGAATCAATAAAAAAACATGTATGATCATTAAGTAGCACATATTTTTATGCGTAGCACGTTAAAGTGTTAGGCTCTAAAGATATCTTTTATAATATTCGAAAGGTATTAATTTTCATAAGACATAGAAGAACACTAACGCAGGAAATTAGATTTCAATTTGTTTCCATTCAATTTCGAAAAAGATGATAGTAAAAAAGACACTCCCAAACACGCTTCCGCAATTGCACGGTAAAATATTATAGTTTTTTCTACATCGAGGATAGGATAGATACAATGGTGATATTTTTACATTCTCCAAGAATAAGTTTTCGTGATTAAAACTATCCATCTTTACTAACATGATATTCTGATTGTCTATTAATTATCATCCAAATATCACAGCAAATTATTGCATACGCAATTTGCCCGTTAGCATCTCCTTCCATAAATTTTGCAAAAGGATGAATTTAATACTGCACCAATGGTATATTATCTAACGTTCTATAAGGCAAAATTTAAATGTTTCCGTAAATTCAAATTATAATGAAGAAACCAAGAAGTTCAGTGTGAAGTAGTAAGATTTTAACTGGTTAAGAGTATTTTTAAAGTCGTATCCGAATTCAATAGTAATTTTCCGTAAGCCAGGATGACTAAAGGCAAGTTAAGAGGTGCTACTAAACAAACGTAGCACGTTATTTGCAATTGGCGGTACGGCGCAATGGCAATGATATCTTATTTTACGCTCCAAATAAAACGCCACGAATTATGGGATTAAGATATGGCAAGGTGGCGTCGCAAAAGGGTGAACTCCTTTCTCCCTTCGCTGACGGTAACAATACGTGCCTGAATTCGATGATTAATTGTGCCTACAACGAATTCGGAGACCCTCCAATACGGCTTCTTCCTTCCTCCTCCTTCCATTCAAACACCTAATCGGTGAAGTCGGACACGACTTCAAGAAAAGAACAGGCTGACTTATAAGATGAATTCAATGACAATGCATTGGATACAAGTGGAAACTAGCCAATAGGACAAATACATCGAAACCATGAAATAGCAGGTTAAAAATGGAATATAAAGAAACCCAAAGCGAGAGGATAAAGATGCCTATCCTGTGGCTTGATGAGGAAATTGCACTTGACAAATAGCAACACGTCTATGAACAAAGAAATATCCTATAGCATCAATTCCAACACGTGTGTAGCTACAAGTAAAGAGGACACTGAACAGAAGTCAACGAGAAATCAACGCTTAGCGAGCGCCATCTGAGTCCTAAGTTAAGCCGGTTTACTTCCTTGCGTGAGACTGACCATAACCTTACCTAATCATTCTTCAAAAAACATTGTGGTGCCACAACTTATTGGGACGATACGGAAAAGAAACTAATTGCGCAAATACATTATGGAAGTATGAACATCTCAAATGAACCGAGCGAGGTGACCGAAATGCCGGCCGAGGAAGTGCGAAATAAAATATATTCTTAAAAAACTCACTAATTTCAATTGAACTCGTGATGGTAGAAGGATGGCATTAAATATTTCTCGGGCGGTGGCGAGAAACATGAAAGTATTATTCTCTCAACGGTAGTCACAGGCGGAATAATGGAGAATATTACGTCTACGATAAAATATACAGAATGCTTATATTAATGAAGTTCTCACTTATCTTTTTTAATTGAGAAAAAAGCGACGACAATTAATGAATTCATTAGGTAAAGTTGACATTAATGGCCAATGAAATCAATTAGTCCCAATATGAACACCACTTTCTCAACTAGCCTGCATCAACAGCTTTTCCCGATTTAGACTCGGACGCTTATTTTCAAGTAACTGAAGAGAAGCTTATTTGAAGCTGAAGCTTATTTTAAAGTAACTAAAGTTACCTTGCGGTATTCAGCGTATGCAGTAAAAAGTAAGATCTTATAGACTAGGCCAACCTCTCACCTTGAAGGGATCCGATTGCATAGTTTTAACACGGTAAAAATTGTATTTATGGTTAGCGTTTCTTGGAAATTAAAAAAGCCGCCAATAGTAAAAAATCCCTTGACTCACATACCATGTCGGTTGATATGAAATTATCATCAATTATTGTTGCCCTATTTCAGGATTTGGGCATATAAGGTCTTTAAATTGCCTAAAATTAGCACAATATCATAAATCAAGTCACGGCATGGTTCACTAAGTACTAGAAACACGCCAAACGGAACCCTACAATCAAATTTCTACGGTCAGAAATACGAGTCACTTAAGTGAACCTTAGTATGTATATAAGTGTGTGTGTG
>LYUA01000036.1:125322-138772 GCA_002093875.1 Calopteryx splendens | reverse complement strand
GGGGGCGCAATCTCCCTCCCGTATTTCCTACGCCCACGTAGATTGGAAGTTAGATAAATGAGGGGTTAATGTAGCGACTTTAAGTCTAGCCAGATTACCTTGGGCATGTGAACGGGTGGAGTGGAAAAGTGGGAATGGAGAAATACAGATTAAACCGAATTCTACACCACCATAAGGGGAGCGGACCAAGGCAGAGCGCTGTCGTGATTTTCCTCTGCAGCGGACATAAGCGGAGTAGCTGGGATTACTGCGCGATGAATGACGCTAAGGCATTGCCATCCACTACCCGACTTCATTACAAAGTCGATGATTCGCAATCGGTGGACAATTTAGATTCTTTGCTAATGCCTTCCATAATTATAAGCAATTAAAGGTCATGAATTATTAAACGAGCAATAAAAAAGATTTTTTTAAGCCCATAACAACACCGTGGGCCATGCCATGTTAAAAAAAACTTGCTTCGGGACCAGAGGATTTTACCCGGGAAATCTGCTCCGCTTGCGATGGAAAAGGATGGATTCAACAATACGCATTTAACGAAAATCAGACCGCCCCGCTTCTCTTTCTCCTCCGCTGGGGCAATGGAAAACGGGCCCGAGCATTTCATACCCCCGTGCACTCGCTTCCCTTTTCCCGCGAGGGAGGCCGGGGGGCGGGCGGGGGGGGAGTTGTATGGGCGGAGAGAGTTTCACCCGGCTCTCCATTCCGCGGATTGAGCCTCCGGAATTGGATCTTGGGTTTTTTCAATTCCGACGGTAGCGGGCGAGGGGAGAGGGAGGGTGACGGGACGACCCGACCACGAGCGGGGGCGGACAATGCGATGGGCGAGAGACGGGCGACACGTCAAGGCGCCGTCATCATCGTCGGACTTGATCCCCTGCGCCCCAGGAAGCTTTCCCTGCGTGTTCCACGGAGTGGAAGATTGAAATCCGCCCGTCTCGACATCGCGGGGGTATGACCTCGGAATCCTCCGAGATAAACTCCATCCGTGAATAAGGAGTCACGTGGTTCAATCACGGACGCCCGCCTAGGGCCAAACCGACTTGGGCTCCCAAAAAACAGCCATCGGATTAAATAAAGGTCACACACGAGCCTACTCCCGAGTACGGTGAAAAAATTAAAGAGAAATGAGTTCACGAGACATGCGATTATATTCAATGGACGGTAATCATATTTCAATTGCGATGCGTGCCAGCGAACTTGAAAGGTCGTCTGTTACCCTGAGGGTATCGCGTTCATCCAATCGATCAATCGAAAAAATCTACACGGAAATCCACGCCAACGGTTCCGCCCATTCTATAAAAAATATCCCCTCCGTGAGTCTACGAGAGGTGGAGTAACCCGACTCCATTCCCATTCTCATTCCATCTTATTTTAGAAAATTAGTGCATACAAATCTCCAACCATTCAACGTGTGCATCCCACAGTTACGAACTCAAATTATCGTTAAGGACTCATATCCACCCACCCCTTCCGAAGCGCCGCATCCTCAGTATTTTTAATTGTTTTTTTTTCTTCTTTAAACCATCTTCCCCAACCCTATTATCATCAGTTTCATTCAATTTTTTTGTCGTTTTTCGAAGGAGTGGATTTTTCCCGGCCCTGTACCCGTGGAGTTCAGCATGCCGCGGAGACTGCCCCGCTGCGTGCAATTAAGTCGGTGAGTATTCACATTAGTCGCGAAATGCTACGTCGACGGCGCTACGAAGGCATGGTTCCCATTGCCGAAGAGTATCCTGAAATTTCAATAGGTTGAGTAGAACTCCTTGAAATCATGTGGAAGACTATTTCATGATATTTTTAACGTCCCTAGATGAAATGAAAGGAAAAATATTTGCTGTACTGACCGCAATCCAACGCAAATATCCTTAGCTGCATAAATTAACCAAGTTTAACTCAAAGTGCATGATTTTTGGAAAACAGATCTTCCCGGGAAATCACATGCAGCACAAGGAAAGGAACTGGCTCCCCAACCCTGATATTATAATTCTGCATTTAGCAGGAGGCGAGGCATACACCCTCACCTATCAAAACAAATTTTGGTTTGATCACTGTGGTTTTCTGGTTTTCTAAATGAATCAAATACCATTGCATGCACTTGGATACTTCTTAAGTATTCTCAAGGATTATCCTTGCATGTAATTTCCCAATAGCGTGCAATGAGAGTTTAGATAAAATACCTGGGTTTAAAAAAAAATAAAAAACAAGAGGAGTAATACATTACCCAAACAAAAAAGTAAGCATCATGAGCCAAATATGAGATTTGTGTCAAAAGCTAAGCATGTCTTAAGAAAAAAGATTATGCAACAGGACCAACCTAACGTCTATCTGAGCCGAAGATTCATTTTCATGACTCGTTATGTAAGGGATTACGTATAGATAATCTATCACTTTCTACATACATTACCAACGTGCTTGAATGATTTGTTCCTAAACACTGAAAAAAATAAGAAATATTCAAGATTCAAACTATCTTGATATGCTCCTTCAAACGGAACTTAAGTGCTAAAACCATTCATTATCTTCCTTATCATGGTCCTGTATTTTGGACGGATGGGGAGGGATGTATGTACGGCCCTTCAAAATCATCGGTCCTATCTCTCTAATAACCCATATTTAACACACTTTCACACCTTGGCTTCAGACTCACGATAAATCCTTTTCACTGCACTCACCTTCCTGATAGGTCATTTAGTTGCGACTAACTTTTTTATGAAAACATACTTTCAAGGTATAAAACGCTGATCCAATGGCGGCCACGTAAATTAATGTCACATATCACAAATTCTAAAACCTACAATGAAAGAAAGAATAAATAATTTTTTTGCAGATTTCAGCAACTATTGTGCCTAATTTACTAATTACCTCAGTAATGGAACTTACGAAATGGAAAGGCTCTAAGCGTATGGTGTCAATTGCCTTTATCTTAGATAGCAAGCTAACTCACAATGGTCTATTTTATTTAATGTGAGATTTTAGTCAATGATAAAGCAATGTTTCAGTTAGTTAAATAACATAACCGACACATTAATTCTGAAAGGCATATTAATTAGCACGAGCTTTTGATAAGTAATTTTTAGCATGAATAACAGAATTTCACAATTTACGGTCACTCGCTTAGTTTTCACGAAATAATATCGTTTAGTTACGTGATTCTTGGAATTTTTATCTTATAAAGTATGAAAATAAAAAAGCATTAAACTCAATTTTTCAGGCTACCCAATATATCTAATAACGCGTAGGCGGTATAGGGCAAGTACCAGATTTCCAAACGAAAATCCACAATTTAGAACGCTTTTCGAGTATAATTTACATTTTTTCATTTATAACTTCCAGTTTTTGGATTTTCCTTTCTGTAATAAATTTATTAGACTAAAATCCTTATTCATTTAGGAATCCACATTTTGTTCTATCAAGGAATAGTCTAAATTCCTGTAAATTCTGCCATTCATTCTGATTGTTCATTAATTTTACCATGGTGGTTGGTCTATATTTATTTTAACCATAATCGGCCGAAAACCAAACCTTCACGCGAAAGCAACAGTCAAATCAAGCCGAAGCATTTCCCTTCTTACCCATCACTGCCGCAAAAAAATTCTCCAATTGGAGAGAATAAATGACACGCTCTTGATTTCAACCGCCGTGAGCACGCTCACCTGTTTATCGATCCCAATCCCCAAGAGCCCCGGCAATGCCGCCGGCATACTCTGTTTGGCACGGGAGAGGATTCCGGTCACACGCCACATAACGCCGGAGAGCTAGCGACCTCATGCTTCCACGGTTTTGTTCCTAACCCTCGCTCCGTGGGAAGGGACGGCACGGACGTCAGGTTTGAAAGACATTTGCGGAAGCACCTTTCGGAACCTCCCGGGAGGAGGGAGTAAGACGCGGGGGTGGGCGCGAACCTCACCACTGCAGCGTAACGCCCACGCACGGCGAAAGGAGAGCTCATCTCCGGCTTCGCGTGCATAGACAGGCACCTTGTAACATGGGTCTGACAAAAGAAAATAATTTTTTTAGGGGATTCGATGATGCTTCTTAAGTCGCCTCATCTCAATCTTGCACCTTGCGAATTGAATAGAGATTGTAGATAAATTGCGCACATCTTGTCGGGCGAATAAATCCCTCCGCGGCTGGGTAGGACTACTCAGGATCGAGATCAGGCCTTGCGTTCGTAGGGGGAATAAAAATATGGAGATAATTGAATTTGCGGGAGACCAAAATCTCCTCTTCAATTTCGAAAGGAGCTAAATCCCAAGGAACTTAATTCAGCATGAATTTACGATACAAAGTGAATGGTATGTGCAAGAAATAACAGCATTATAAGGATCAACTCATGCGGTTGAATTCAAAATTAGGATACGTATCTTCTTGTTCTTCATCAAATATTACGATTACTTAAATATTAATTATAATTAAACACCTCTACTTGATTTAAATGACAATTCCAACGCATTTCTATGATCTATTCCTCACCTTCCTTAATATATATCGGCGGTCTAAAATTTATATCATGAACGGCCATCGTAGGATGGATATCCACTGTTTGGAATAACTATTCCCTAAAATTCTCAAATTAGTAGTTCCCACGGTAAAGAGTAATTTTAAGAGAGTATTTTTACCCTCTCCTAATTTCATCAGTGATGGCAGCTTGCCTCTTTTCATCTTTTCCAACGGTGAAATACACTCCAAAGGGGAAAAGCTTTTTACGCCATCACAGACGTGATAACAAATATCTGGCACATGGCGATTATCAATGAGGTTGCGATCTCAAGTGAAAGTAAAAAAAATTCTCAACTTTATGAAATTAATAATATAGTTATAGCTAATTCACTCACAGCTACGTGACCGGTAAGAAATGTCTAACAAATATTAATACTTACTAACTAATCATTAATTATATTTCCCTCCTATTTTAAACAATGTGTATCATAGAGATATTAAATAATCACTTGGTAAAAAATGAGATTCCAATGAATTGATGATTTATGACATATTTCTGAAATTTACGAAATGAGTTTGCACTTCTCAACGAAATCTCGACACATCCTTCATTTATCCACAGCTCATTTGAATACAAGAGATTTTACGCGATTCTACCCCACTCCGCCCAAGAGTGCTACAAAGGATATACCAGTGGTAAAAAGTTTGCTTAGCGATAGTATCTCCATCTCATAAAAACCTCCAACAACGTGTCAACGTTAAAATATGCACTATTTTACATGAGAGATATTTTTTTTAAGAATTTTATGAGGTCATCAAAAATGAACAGCTTTGCGGTTGAGCTTTTTTCTTCGTAAAACATAAAAAACATTGACAGAAGGGAGCTTAGGTTTCAGTCTTTGCGTGCGTGATCGTCAGAACGGATGAAAAACACTATATTTTACGCCTCGTGGAGAGACAGAAGAACATTAAAAGTTTAGGACGATGAAATTGTTTCTTTTCACCAAGAATTTGGTGTAAAGTGTTATTTTTATAATTGACATGCAGAGAACATGGTGGCTGCAGAAAAAATTAGAAAGCGATAAGAAGCTAGCACTAAAGTTGACCACAAATTACATTCATAAATGTGACCTCAATGATCTCGAGTCCATGAAATAGCTCTTTTAGATCCTCATTACCTAACCATCCGGATTCATAAAAGTTGGATTTAAGCAACTCACATCCACAATTCCCCTTCTCACATCCTAGATCCGGGCGAATATAATGGGTTGTTTGAGCTTTTGTCATCAATGAAACTCATATCAACAATATCAATATCCTTTACATATGCAGAAAATCACGTTTTCAGCTATATTGAGGAAACTGAACACCTTTTATCACAGTAATACTTAAATGCTCAAGTTCATAGTATTACCTAAATGCTCAACGAAAAACCCAAACCTTCAACCAGTTCCATTCACTCATTCAGTTGCCATTACTAAAAACACTCCTATTAATTTACCTAAATACGATCCAATGAGAGAACACCAAATGTGATAAACCTCAATAGCGTAATGCCTAATAGGAAACATGCCTAGTCAGCTAAAGATCAAAGAAAAATTGATACAAAGTGGCAGACTTCTTGCCACTATATTCAGAAGTCAAGTCGTAGGCATATTGGAATATAATGCCCGGCAGTACAGAATGGTAATATTAATATCATCCAAAGAATTTCTTCCTACAATTTACCGGGGGAGATTTCTTTGACGCAAATCCATTTCTTTCTGGTGCTCATCTGTCATTTCGAAGCAGGAGGAAGGAAAAATATGCAGAAGAGAATATTCTCTCAGGAGCATGAGATCGTGAGACAACCCTTGAACGTGTCACTTTAGTCTTGTCAAAGCGAATCGAAACTTCACTTCAAATAAACCATCTAATCGATACACTATTATGGCAGGAATAAGACAGAGGAATGCGAGAAAGAAATAGAAATGAAGAATTACTAAAATAATACTATTCATGCCAAAATAACAGCAACAACTTACAACTAACATATAGGTGCATCTATACAATTAAGAGGCTGTATTTCTATGTAAACTGTAACACATTAAAATGGGAAGGTAGTAGCTTCAATTTTTTCTGCAAAATCCTTATTTTAATCATGTGAGTAGCAACGTCAATAATAATTTCTAAACAGCAAACGGAAAACAGCGAAAAATATTAAAGGCATAGGCCAATGCCTTAAAAAAATCAAACTAATTCTATTCCAAATACCTCAAATAAAAACTTGAATGCTTGCGTGTGGTTCCATGAAGTAGCATAATTTTGAAGATAAATTTCGCTTCAGCAATAACTAGAATATTTGAAGCCCGTTAAACGGAAATATTAATATCATTATTTAAAATAAGTTCCTAATACCCGAAAACAAAACAAATTCAAAACATTAATACAGTTTAAAAAAGCTACAAAAGTGTACCTCTTCTATCTAATAAAAACTTCAACATTGTTCAATGTATTATATAATAACGTAAAACCAGAAAGAAAAAAAATCCTGACAATGAGTTCATTTCAATTAGCAATGTATTTATAAGTCCTCCTCATGAAAATATTGATAATCCTGCAACATATTTTCCGTTGGCCTGGTGCTATGACGGCATTGCGTTGACACTCATGTATTCCCATTACATAATAGTTTATTTCTTATTTTTTCAAATGGAACGGAATATGATCAATTCTTCTATTATTTGTCTAGAAGCGAAGAGGTAGAAGTAATTTATGCACTACCAGGGACCTCGCGTGAACTATGGGCTATCGATCAAAATTGTGTATAACGCCAGGGGTTACTTGCTGCGTCAAAGAAGCCTAATATCATGCGAAAATATTAAAAAGGATGAATCGCTCCATCTTTTTACATGCCAAGAGAAAATGCTTCATTGGAACACCTAACATGGCCATTCATCTCTTCCCACGCCATTCGCTTCAAAATATGATCCCTGCAGATGTAAAAGGACAGCATGAAAGATCGGACTCGATATTCGAACGGGACGCAGAAAATTGGCCGCTGAGCGGTAATAAGAACCAGAAGAATTTTAGAGCAATGACGACAATTATTTGGAAAAGGATTGAATGAGCCGCTCAAGTGGTGCCGGGAAGAACGTTCCGGAACACGCCTTACAGCAGCACGGTAAATACCCGCGCTGTCACGTGACTCGGAGGCGATCCCAAGAAACGAAGGACGACACACACCCACACACACACAAACATCCTCTGTGACGGTCACGTGAGGCGGTGTGCGATTGTGGCCCCGTCGACCACGCGAAAATGGGTTCCAGAAAACTCGGACATATGTATGGCGTTAACAAACTATACCTGCGCTTGTTGACATGCTAGAAGCAATGAAGGGGAGGAGGATTACAGCTGTGAAATCAGGCGGAAATTTCATTTGTTTCATTCTTACACACTACTTCCATAACCCTGAGCCGCCACGCGAATATGAGCCAGAAGCAATATACTGCTCGAAGATTTAATTTATAAATACGCGAAACTACTCGAAGGTGAGCGATTTACGTAGTAACAAAAATACGATATAACTACTACTCGTAAATATAACCTATAAAATTTTTCATCGTTTTTAACTTTGGTGGTACATCCTTTACTATTTAAACATTATGCCGAAGAGGAGTAAAACTACAACGTGGTGCGCAATGGAATTTTTTGTTTTACATATTTATTATTTGTTGACACTTGTTAGGGGTCTGAACTTCTAATAGGGCTCGATTCCGTGGGACGCCTCTGGGCACCCTCAGCTCCACTATGTGATTTTTTGGGTACCAGATCCTCCTGGGAAATCTCGGGCGGCACAAGGAAAGGAACTGCCCCCTCTCCCTTCCACCCTGATGAGTGAATTTCACGCGCCGTTAAACATGGCACCTATATACGAGCTCTACCCTCACCTATCAAACCAACCTTCTGGTTGATTACTGTGGTTTTGGTGACACTTGTTATTTGTTGTACCCTGTTAATCCTCTGCGGAAACTAACATATTTTTGACTTGACTTGATTCCATGTGCATGAAAAATAAAACAAGAACAAATTATACTTCCTTTGATTGCTGTGAAAACGAAATTTGTATATCTCGGACCGTAAATCATCAAGTAAGCGCAATAATCGCTACCCTCGCTGATGAAAGCAGAGGGGAGTAGTTGATGGAAATTCCTCGAGGGGTTTGAAATTTTATTAAAGTCCCACGCAAACTCTTGCAAATTCCAGTTTTAAACAGAAGAATACATTTTATATCCTTTGGTTGCTGTGAAAACGTTGTTTTTAAATCTCGGACCGTAAATTAGCAAGTAAGTGTAATAATCGCTGCCCTCGGTGATGAAAGCAGAGAATTGATGGAAAATTCCTCCAGGAGTTTCAAATTTTATATAAGTCCCACGCAAACTCTTGCAAATTCCAGTTCTATTATGAAAAAAATCTACTCCCACGTGAACTGATGTTGACTGGAAATTAACTTATGTATATTTCTTTCATAGGGTTTCTATATAAATAACGAAATCAGATAAATCAAAATAACAAATACCTAATTAAAATAATCGAACGCAAATAATGAAAGCTTAACTTAACTTTACTCTTTTTTTTATACTTCCCAATTTTACGTTATTTATTCCATTACAACAGCTAAAACAAATTTAATGATTAAAAAAATGCATTGCCATAGTTATAGCATTCACCTTAAAAATGCAATACCATATTATACAATATATGTTAAAATGCTTTATTATAATAATACCATGCATGCATTGAAATATGCTATTCGAGAGATTCGATAATTCTTCTTAATTATGCAATGACAAGATGTCAATATTCCCCAGTATGATTCCAGCCTAATACAATCGATCAAGTTAAGCATCCGGTAGTGTGTGTGATTGGAACGTTTGGAAACAGCCTCTCATCGACCATCCGCAACCATAATCGACTACCGCCAGTGTTATAAGGGCTTCGGGGGACACGCAACATAAAGAGCGGGCCAGATACGGAAGAGTTCGACTACACATGTGGGAGTGCACGGAAGGTTAGGGAGTTAAGAGAGGACACCTTTCCGAATGACGGCAAAAGGTTCAGCAAATGTTTGCCCAGTTGTTAAAGTGATCAATCCAATCGCTTTCTTCCTCCTGATGAGGGCCTCATCCACTCGGTGGTAGGAACTTCTTGGCCGGTATCGACTTATCAAGCAAGGGACAAGTGATCCGTCCTCTTGACCTTTGGGATGGCACGGAACTCTCTCAATAAAATATTTTCAGTTTGGAATTATTAACATTTCTATGGAGGTTATTGGGCGGGGGGTATTGTTTCTTGATTTTTAAGATTTTTTTATGTTTCCTGGGATGAAAGAAGCTTCCCACCGGTAGTATATAATCATTGGTTACCGGAGATAAAAACCTGAGAGCGACCTTTTACAGCAACCCCTTCAATTCAGTTATCCACTATATCTTCATTCCTCCTTTGTTCTTCTCATTTATGTATTCCATTACTATTTATTTTCTATCTTCTTCTTCGGAGTGTTTCCGTTGGTTTTCGTCTTCGCCCACTGTCAAAGATAGGTCGATACTTACTCCATAAATCAGGACGAAAAACTGAGGCCGGCTGAAGTGGATATCCTTATTCAAAATAACATACCCGTTTACCATAGTACTTGAGTGCATTGAAGTTAGAAATGCTTTGGATTTGAGACGTTCATAATATGTATACAGGAGTGGACAGAGTAGTTGTTCTTATGTTCTAACCCAGTCCTCTTCCAAATGAAAATATCTTTGTTTAGTCCACATAAATATTTATTAACCGACCGATGTTTCGATACTTACATTGTAATTGTCGAGGACAATGACAATACCTTCACAATGTTAATATGTTTCAAAACCAGGGTCCGTTTAAAACTATTTCAGTGCACTACACAAAAATATTTTCATTTCGAACAAGAATTGGTTCTACAAAGTTCCGCCTGATATCTTTAAGCACCTATGTTCTAACTTGAGATAATTTTTGCGAGACTATAACCATAGCTTACTTTCTTGTAGAACCGGTATGAATTACCTTCTTTCAAGAAAAGTTCCAGGAATTTATAGTCAAGGAAGCATATTCGAAGCACTATAATAACCACGGAGACCCGCAAGCAATCTGTATGGAAAGCCTCATTACCAAGCTTTTGACCTCCATCTGCATTTTACAGCTGAGGGCTCTAGAAGATCCATCACATTGCTCAACGAAATGTCCCTGGCGCAGCAAGGGAACGGATGATAGATCGTCATAAAGCGGAGTAATCGAGGAGGGAAAATTAGTGTCCACCGACATGAGCCCCAGCACGAAGAGTCCCGACCCATTCACGAAGAGTATAAACACATCTTGCACACGAACGTATAAACACATTTTATCCCAGCGCGCTTACGGCTCCCAAACGACCACCTCGCAAAGGACATCACTAAGCTGGGAGGGTTATTCCCGTGAGCGGAAAGCTCCACTCCGGATGACCCCCGGGGATGGAATAAAAAGTAATGAGAGCAGAACAAAAAATTGCACGCAAGCTTGAGATATCTCCCCCCCCCCACCTTCATCGACTGCCCTTTAAGATGGAAGTAACGAGACCATCGGCGCGCACTTAGTTTCTACTACCAATCCCGACTTGGCCATCGATTCTTCAAGGACGAGATGGCGGAGTAGGCCGCGCAGAGGGACCCTGGGACTAAGGGGGATTTCGAGGGAAGGAGGGAAAAGAATAAGGGAAGTAGTAGAGGGGGTGGAATGAGGAGAGGGGTGGAGAGGCAAGAGAGGGTAGGAGAGAGTAAAATGAAAGCGGCTTACAAGCGGATTCAGAGATGAACGAGCACTCCCGAGACGAGACCATCGTAGGTAATAAAAAAATCGACGGCGAGACGATTATGACTAATCCACTTCATCGAAACTATAAGGTTCCCAGTTTCATTAACCTTAGCTCAAGCTCCAAGTGATTTGGAACTACCCAACTGTAGACGGATGATAAATATAAATCGGAAAGGGGTCCAAAACTCTTTTTTATTTTATTTTTTGAGGCGTTTCTACGAAAAGAGCTTTAGTCAAGAGGCCGGTTTTCATCCCGAGGAACAGGAGATAAAAATTCAATTAGGGATGTGGTATCATAAGCAAATTAAAATGGATTGGAATAAATAACGAACGGCAATTTATCATGAAGAAGATAATCTTTAGTACATAAATGCATTTGCATGCATTCGACAATTAAAAAACTAAAAGTATTCATTCAGCCACACCGCTCTGGTGACAATAAATACACCAATAAAATCATAAACAATGGTCTAAAATTACTGGCTAACACTGTACTTCATTAATTACAATTACAAGCACAATATTTACTAGATGTCCCTGTTTATGCATGAATATTTCCGTTCATCCCGGTTTAGTTCATATTTTTGAGCCGATTTACATTACGTACAGTATTCAATAGATATATACACAAGTTAATTAAAACTTTTCAAGAAAACTACACAGTCTGGGGTGGCCCACGTGAACCTCAAGTAATGAAAATTCGAGGCATGAACATAGTTCTTTAAAATTGATTGAGAACAAACTAAGAATGCATGGAAAATATATAGAACACAATATTTATGGAATGCATGGACTCATTTGAAAAATAAAAACGTTTTGATTAGTATATTTATCAATATATCAACCATTATGATTCCCTGAAACCACATTAAAATTGGCTAATTAAAACAAACCTATTAAATAATAAAGGGACTACAGGGAAGGAATAGGAACACTGCTGTAGAGCCCGCTTTCAAAGATGAAGTTCAACAGTACGCCGCCTATCTCCCTAAGCGTATTGAATCTCTTTCAAAGCTTATAAACGAATGAAAACGCTAAGCTATGGAACCGTGATCATGTAAGAGTGCCCTATAAAGGATACTAATCGAGCTGTTAGAACGCTAATCTAGGTAGCAGAGGGCCATAAAAGCTCGTGCAATCGGTGCTGCGGACAGGTATTGGGAGACTCGACATATGTAGAATGAAGTTGAAATAAATACTCACAAATTGTCTGTTCGTAGTACGCTGAAAAATCCACTTCGCATTTAAAAACTTGCAGCATTGTGGGCACTATTACAGCCATAACTCTTCACATAATTTTCGCATGCTGAATTTATATACATAAAATGTATATTAATAAGGTCAATTTTAGAGTCATGAATTGAAAATAAAATGACAGCAACATATTTTACATATACACATCGATTCGTATACATAAAGGGAAAGTAAATACAGTGAAAAATCAATTTTGACTATACGCTCAAGAAAGTTTGGACAGATTTTCCAAATCAATATTTCAGGAATTGAGATACTGATACACCGCATGGAAATACATCTAAATTCATACATACGTAATGAATTTTTTTTCATATGGAGATATATATCGTACAGTATAGTATCGTATACAGTACCTATATTTGGGAAAAACTACTAATGGGAGTTAAAGAATAATGAAATCACGGCAAGTGAAATGAAATTGGCATGGAGATGGAAAATATAAATGCATGGTAAGAAGAGAGAAATATACAATCTTAAGTGATCATAAGCGTGCAGCAGAAGATTTTTGAAGCCGAGGTGAGGTTTGGATGATGGTGCAACACGCGAAAATGAAGCAGTGAGCAGGGAAAGTCGGGAAAAAGAGGGGGAAGACAAGAGGCGAACCACGGCGAGCGAGACTGAGAGTAAGCGATAGATATATATATATATATATGTATGTGTGGGGGACGGGCAGGCATGAAAGGGGAGTACGGCAGTGGGATGCGCGCTAACGGAGAGTGGGGACTGATTTAAAGGGCGACTATTCACCCGCCGAGATTATCAATCTTTCACGGAGGATTGGAAGCCTGGGGAAGGGTCCGGATGGGTGAGCGGAAGGAGAAGTTGGTTGCCGGGCCGACCGAAGCGCGTACGTGGGGGGCGGGAGATTGGATTGTAAGGAGGGGGAGGGACCGGG
>LYUA01000036.1:108229-121637 GCA_002093875.1 Calopteryx splendens | reverse complement strand
TATATATATATATATACATATATATATATATAGGCTATATATATATATATATACATCTATATATATATATATATAGAAAATAAAAATATAATTATTCTCGAGGACATGATTTCAGTGGACAACTACATTCACCCAGCTACGGAACGGAACTGGAGGTATAAACGGTCGTCGATAATATTAGATATGGTACAAGAGAGGATATTTAAGCGTTGAGAGCCCACGAGAGAATATAAAAATATTTTTCTTCGTTCGTGTAAATTATCGATTTGAAGAAAGCATCTAATAACGCTGACTACAATAGCATTCCAAACAAAAGTTAACACGAGTAGTGTACATCAACAGATGAGTGATTTGAAGACTGAGTGAAGAATATTTGGTATTGATAATGAGCGTGCAGCAATGAGCCTAACTAAAGAAAGAAGTACCACGAAGATTAGTTTTATAGAAAAAATTCATACTGAAGAGAAAAAAAATAAATTTCAAAAACTAAACCAACAATACATGCACGCGGAGAATCAGAATCACTTCCCGATGACTTAGCAATTTTGAAGTAGAAGATCAGACAAGAATGTTTTCCTCCACGGATATGATAATGAAGAATTAAAAAAAAATATTAATGAAAATAAAACCAAAATAATTCTTAGTGTATGAAGAGGGGGCCAAAATTATAACAGTACAGCAAAAACGGGAAAAATTAGAGAAATTTATCTAGGAAGCAGGTCCAGCGTTGTTGGAAGAAGGAATAGCAATGAGAAGAATGCCCAAGGCAGAGAATATATTTACAAAATTTAAATTTACTATTTTCGTTAGACCCAGGAGATGAGTCTAATAAAAGCTAACTACACAAGCTTGGATATATGGAAACACGTCGTTAAAATAGGATATTTCATACAAACTACGATAGTAAGACGGTGTAAGTAGCTGAAAGGAGAAAATTGGAAACACGGGAAATGAGGTATTACACAAGAATAGTGAAGACGAAATGAGACAAAGCGAATCACTAATGACAGAATCATGTTGAGTGAAGTGGAAGGGAAAGGTATCTTGAGACCTTAGATAAGTAGAAGATAAACCTATTGACACCCCGGTCTCTTGAACAAAATAATATAAAAAAGATTATGGTAAGATTACTAATTGACACGACAAGCATAATAGGAGTTGTAAACGTAATGATGTATGATCGAATAAAGATAAATTAATGCCGAAAATTATGAAATAAATTTAACTATATGTTAGTGGTTATGTTATCAATAATATAAGTATGCCATCAACTTTGAAAATATATCAAAATTATTTCTTAAGCGAGTTATTAATTTCTACTTTTAAAAATGCCATTAGGCAAGAAAATATCATTTCCATCTCATCTATTTATGTCTTAGCTGAAGAAAAACACTGACGAGGAATAAGGACCACATTGTCCGTTTATGAGCTAAAATAGCAGTGGGGAGCGATAACTCACGCGCATTACGCTAATAACACTTCGGAACCGAAACGCCACAAGAGATCAAGGAACTTCCTGGTAATTTATTCCGCCAGAAATGACTTCCCTTCTCGGGGACGGATGTGAGGCGAGGAAAACAGCGCAAAAAAGGTCCAGATATTACTCATCCGAATTATCAAATCCCGTGAAAGGCGGGGAGAGCGAAGAGAATGCCTACGGGCACGTTGAAGCAATTAGGAGGCGGAGCGGACAAAAAATTCATCGCGCGCGGTTTAAGACGCTGAAAAACCCAACGTTAAATTCCTTAGGAATGGTGTGATTCCCGCAAGTAATCCCAAGATTTACATAGGAATAAAAATGAATACAGAGGCCCTCGAGTGACTGTCGTGTGCTAAGCGTGATAAATGATTAAGGGCAATCTTCAGCCAAAGAGATTTTCCGAATTCAAGCACTCGTTTAATTCACAATGCTTGAAATTTACACAATTTTCTTCAAGTTTGGCGAAAAATAGTTTCAAATTTGCAATTCGCTTCGACTAATTATGTTTCTCAAGCGTAAAATTCTATTTCAGTGAGAACGGGCTCGTTTTTACAGAGTAAATTCCACAGCTGTCATTGAGTAGAGCAGACGTGCATTGAGGAATCGTCCACTGCAGCTGGAACTAATTTTTATTCACATTGCGCCATTCCAGTAAACTAAAAGATGCACTAAACGACGTGTAAAAAAGTTGTTGTTAAATTTTAGACGCACTAATGAAATGCACGCACGCATATATTCACAAGCATCAGTCTGTCGTGCCTTTTAAAAGAACTTTGTGTTCTAAGAATTCGAAGTTTGGCGGGAAGATACATTATCCATTAAAACAAATCGGAAAAATGTTATTTTCCACATATTTTACTTTTCAGAGGGTTTCTTAAATTCCATTGTTCCAGCTCATTAATCCACGGGAATTCCATATAGTAACTGATGCATATCAAATGTTAATAAAATACAATTTATGGGTTTCTAAATTACTTGTACTGTTTTTTTGAAATTGTACTGTAATTTCTAACCTCATTTCTTTTCCCTATAAAAATATCACTAAATTCAAACGATAGACTTCCACATTCTGTGGGGATATGAGGGTTGAAGTATTTTTTGTGTGCACACTTCTCAGGGTGCTTCCAGCTTTTGCCAGCCCTTTCGCTTCAGAACATCTCCAAATGCGAGACTCAAGTACCGCTCAAGCAGGTGTTAAGTAGTAGAGACCGAACTGCGATATTTTAGGAACCCACTTTGAAAGAGTGTACTTCCCGATGCACTACGGACCTAAACTTCGTCAGCTTTGTGGCCAAAACAAAGGATATTTTAGAGATTCACGGCCATTTTCCTCATTCCATTTCCTAAACTTCAAGGTATCCCACGATACTTTAAAGCTCATCCAAACGGGATACAGAGATTATAATTGGCGCAGGGATAGTCATTATCAGCTTCTAAAGGCAATATTTTGTCGAAGTAGTCACGTCTCTCCTTTATTGCTGCTTCCTTATCGCTCCCGTACGGTAAGAAATCCGTTTACCTATTCAAGAATGCAGATCTGGGATATCCTAATGCATTCTTCGAAACCATTTTTCCCTCCAATTACATGATTAAGAATTGATTATGTCTCCATACACGACCACACAGGTTTTCCCTTTTTGCCCCTAATACTTTTAAAAGCGATCCATTTCCTCTCATTTTTTCCACTACTTGTTCATTACTTTTTTATCAACCCAGCTTGCCCCCGTTAGCTTCCTTCACATCCTCATTTCCATTACCTCAAGCATATTCCTTGCCTCTTTCCTGGTTATCCATGCCCCACAACCGTATGTTACGCTTAGGTGAACTTTTTCTAGCCTCCATGCTAATACGATTATTCATTAATAAATCGTTTTTCTTGTGGAAAGGTAGTTTTTCACAGCTATTCTTCTCCTTATCTCTGTCTCACATTTATTTTTGTTATTAAAGATGTTCCCTAGGTAGCAGAAATATTCAACTTTATCTAGGATTGTATTGGCTACTATTATGCGTAAATCTCAGAGCAAGATTTGAAATGAAGATCAATTTTAATCATCTAAACCTTCCGCGAATTCAATTCGAAAGAGCACATGGTTATTGTAGAATGATATTAATATATTTAAAGGTCCTATGCGCCACTATCATTTGACTTAAAAAGGTCTAAGCAATACAAATATAATGTGATTTAGGAGAGAAGTACATTTGAAGAATTCGAAAATGGGTAATACATGCCTATTTATATTGTCGTTCATGGACATGTGCGCCATACCTTTTTAAATGAGCATAAAACTAGTTTTATAGTACTAAGGTATAGTTTTAATAGTATTTTCGTCCTCTGATTTTCAAAGTTTTCAATGAAAATAACATACCTATACTTAATGGTCAACTTGGGAAAGCTACTTCTGCGACAAAGGTTATGATAATACAGATTTGGGTATTGAAAAAGCCAAAGAACAAGTATCGCGGGAAAATTTCATATACGACATAACGGGTAACTATGATATATGAGGCATATGGCTTACATAGCAATATCCTGCGGACTAATAGAAATTATTACTAATGTCCCGTGAGAATTAATATAATAAGACTTGAAGATTATCACAACCCTCGTTTATAAATGTATAATTCACGAAAAAGTGCATAGAATGACGTAATACCGAAAATAATAAAAAATACTTCTTTACAGGGAACGGAAAGAGACACGCTAACTTTAGAAAGCGGCTAGCCATCAAGGAAACGTTACTTCAACCTTCTATCCCACGGATTCGAGCTAAATTTAGCTCCACGGATCAAAGACACGCAAACGGAAGAAGGCCAATCTCTACTTGCCGCCCCCTCATGAGTCACGACAAGCCGAATCGCCAAACGAATGACTCTTTGGTGTTTCCAATAAACTGAAGATTCCCATTTGGTAAAGAGAGGCGAAAGACAGCTCATGCCCTCTGATACCAGAGACCGCAAAAAACATGCTGACCCCGTCAGGTTGCAGCCCCAAAAGAGGAAACTTAAATGCACTAATTCAGTCTAGTATTGAATATGGCTGCCCAATCTAGGAGACAAAAATTGACACGAACTCCATGCTTTTACAGCACAACACCTATAATCCTCTGGATTAACTCGTAATATATTCCTCAGGATTAACTCGTTTGTCAATGATACACTATTAGCAAAATAGAACGACTGTTATTTAATAAATTTATTTCCATTTAAAGTATTTATAATTAATATTTAAGATGCCATAGACAAGAATTGTTAACGACTTTATGAGTACTTTATGTGAATATATATGGATACAATATCATCGCGAGAAAATCCTTGAACGATACGTCACAGATGAACGATGACCATACAAACGATAACTTCCTTCTTACCCTTCAACATAAATTTCCGCATTTTTTTACTACACACTTATTTCTTAAGTTATACATGCATTAATCTATAACTTGGGAACTTGGGTAGCTAAGGAAGACCGAAAAGGGAAACCTGGAAAAGAGCTTTTAAATATCCGCCAGAGGGGCCACACAACATCGAAGTGTGAGTGGAGGCTGGTGAATTTAGACGCCTCTTCAGAACAATTCTTCTTCCTGCGCTAGTTTCGAGTGTCCGCTGAAATGAATCGGATTTCCAAACAAAGGCGCTGCAAAAGGCGGAAAACCTCTCGCACTCCCCCCGACGGGTTTTATCCCGATTTGATTTCTTATTTCCTATTCTCGGAGGTGTTTGATTTGAGCATCGACTTCGAAGCAGATGTATGTACGCTAAATCATAAAACATTTTCTTTGAAATATTTTCATGTTTGACAAACATCTTTTGCCTATCATTTTTTTAATCCCAGCGTAGCAGAAATATTTTCACTTTACTCAGCAGAAAAAAATTCGGAAAAGGTTGCCTCATGAGTTTTGTGAATTAAGGTAAATAGGTAAATTATAAAAAGTATCTCAATTACATCACAACGTTACAGAGGATATTCACTCAGGTTACAGGACTCTCATTCCAGTTCTGAGATAATTGGTGTCAGCATTCAACAGTAACATAATTTTATTTAAAACAGGACTTTCTAACCTTAACTAATCACCTGAATTGTGACCTAAAGGGATAGATCGTTGGCACGGTGCTTCATTCACCTAGAAGTTGAGGATGTTCTTTTAGCTCGGTAAACAACAGTAGCATATTACTACCTAGTAACTATCTTGCATTAGTAAAAGGAAAGGAAGGAAAGCAATGGTCATTGATTTAATGCTCGACGAGGAGAATGTGAATAGAAAAAGAAAGACAGAGAGGGAGAGATAAAAATACGGAGATTTAGTGTCTTTAAAGAGTCCAGACCCGAATGGCGGCACGCTAATTGTTCGAATTCCTCGCAAGAAGGGAAGTTAGCGAATACTGGCAAGTAAATTCTTGACTCGTCCCCGATTCCCATTTCGCCAGTCATTCGAGGACAGTGACAGGATGAGGAAACCATTTGCCGTTCCCACTCAAAATCAAATCCACGACTCGAGACCTTTCTCTGATCGTTCTCCCTCGACCTCTCCACACCGCTGGCGCTTTCCGCCCCCGGGAAAAGGCGAACCCCGCTCGAACGCCTAGCACACGGCAGAGCGACCACCTGCGGCTTGACCACCTTTCATCCCCCGAGCCCGTGCTCCTCCCATAATCATCTATCCCTCTACCCACTCCGACGTGCGCCAATGGATTGGTTAGAATTTCAATCAAGTGCATTATGGCCTGATCCACCGAGCACACAAACCGAAAAGAAGCGTGGTTCACACGATTCACTACAGTCAAATGAGACCCGACTACTTCAAATGCCACATCTAGCTGCAACGGAAGAGGACACGACGAAGTGCAGTGGTCGTGGATGAATATGGAAAACAGGGTACGCAAGGTTCGAAACTCAATCAAAGGTCTTTGAGGTAAACTTACAGTCTTTGCAGCGTTGATGCATTTAAGCTGTTATGAAATGCCGTAACTCTAAAAAAATACGCGTAAACAAAAAAGGTTTTAATTACGGGGATCATTTCATGTAAGTATGTACATTACAATGAAAATTTGGAATCGTATTTAGTGTCTTATGACACTTAAATTTCATTAATTGCAATCAAAAGAAATCTTTCAAAAATCTGAGTAACTAATTATCATTTCGTCGAGACCCAAACTTTGCTTGCTCGTATCCACTGATGGCATCACCCTAAAAAAAGTTTCATTAAAAGTTTCCTTTAATTTCGTATTAAAATTATTATTCTAAAGATGAATGCTTCAAAATATCACAGTTCTAATCCATAAAATAAATACCCCAGAAATTTAACGGCACTAAAACTTCCAAAGCAATATTCGAATCAACTACGAGGATAAAGTGTCATATATGTTTTATCCTACGGCTCATCTTGCCTGTTCACTGGCCTCTCACGACAGACGGCAATATGATACTCAAAAATGCCGAAAACGGTTTAAGTTTGCTATAATTAGTTTACTAGAGTAAGCTAGTGAACAGTAGTTTCTTCGGGAAACTTAAATGTCAAGGGGTTGAATTCCTTCTAGAGAAATAATTACTTTCTAATGTGAAACCTACAGAATAAAATAAATATATTCACCAGGACTCATTTTGAAACAAATACTAAACATATAGGACTAAACATCAAACTATCATCAAGTAGACAAATAGAAAAAAGTAATTATCAAAAATTACGCATAGGAAAAAACTGAAAATTCAAGCAAAAACCGTCTTTTCCCCTTGTCTAATTCTTCAAAGTCACTGATATCTACATTCTTAAAATAGAATATCGAAAAATGAATTAGGTGTTGTGATATCTAATTAATGAAAATTGAGTTTTCTGACAATCGATATTTAGGCCCACAGCTGGCTGGACCTAAGTCATCACAGAATCGGTGTCATGCGCCATATGCGACGGCTATAATAACGTAAAGAAAACTCAACAGGAGCTGACATTTGGAGAAAACTAAACACACGTTGCAGGCATAAAAAATTACTCACACGATAGATGATCTGTTTTGGTGGAGACCTCTCCGCCGGATCAGTTCATCTATCTAGTGAACTTTTTTTCAAATATGGTTCTCTATTGTTTTAAACATTTAGCTAAGGTGACCTTTAATGTCGATAAACCTATACATGTCTTCCGTAAACATACATAAAACAAAGCAATTGTGATGGCTTCCCTTGTGATACTTCCAAGGAATTCGAACGCCCATGATTGACAGAATGTATACGTAATAGTCCCGAAAGTAACTTTGCGATAAAATTAAATTTTTCCCGCTTAATTGCGCATTTTTTGGATTCTAAAGAAGGAAATTCTTCCAATTTTCAATGAATTTTTTTAAATCTACCGGTAACTCTTATTACAAAATACTCGATGGAGAAGGAGTTATAATTTGCATTCCCTCTCATATACATTGGTTTTCCAGATAGCTGAAGGAAATTGCGAAAGAATACAGATTCTTCAGACACAAAAGAGGCGGCCAACGGAAATCGGTTGGCATTTATTTTTTCATTGTCTCTCCAAAATATTTGGTACTAAGCAGAATTATAGCTAATCTCGACTGCCATTTGAGGTTTAAATAAATCCATTATATACATCAACGGATGTTTACTCCACAACTAAAATGGCCATTATATTAAAAAATCAAGACGCACTCCCGAAAATATTAAAGTAAAAAATTAGACATATGCGTTGAAAAACGAACTACTTACTAGCAACTATTTGCTTATCGCTTGCGTTACGCAAAATATGAACGAAATCTTTTTAAATATAAAAAGTAAAGTTAATAGATACCCGTAGGGATTTGCTACATATAAATGCCACGATAAATATTCACAAGTAATGAAGGATCATGAATAAACTGATATTGTATTCTCAGCGACAATATATGTACTCGAAATAACTTGGCTCAAATTGAACCGTCGCGGTCGTGTAAAGGTGTAAGATTTAAGAATACATGCAACCCGCGGTAATCAACTGCATGCAAGGAACTATAAACTCAAGGATACTCGGGCTTACAATTCGGAAAAGAATTAATTATTAAAAACCAATTGAACTTAGCTCGGATTTAAAAAGTACTCAATGACACTAAATGTGCGAACACAACACTATTTAAGGAGAAATAAAACGGAACAACACAAATTTAGGAAATAATATTCCATTACTGAAACCTTTTGTATAAGGAAACGCGAAACTGAAGGAATACATGAGTGCAGATTTCATCTAATCGTTCTTGGGACACCAACTACAGTAATTTAGGATGAATTGAAAGCGTGACAGCTCAACATATAATTATTAATTGTAAGAAGCGTACCACGCATGCCGCAGAAAGCTCTCCAAACCTACTCTTCTCCATTGCAATACAACAAAGCTTGCGGCGACAATTTAGAGTCCCATTAAAACGGGGAGGTAAGGAAAAAGCCTGAAACTTAATTTCCTTGGGTACAAGCAAATGAATATATGCAAACAAAACGGAGAATATAGGAAAATCGGAAGGATCCCTCAATCGCTCAAATGAACAGAAGTTGATCTTAGGATTCAACGGAATTTTAAAACGGAATCAAAACAAACGACTTGGTACTTGAGCCGAGCAGGAAATGGGATGGGAAGCTCGAGAAAACACTGGAAAAAGAAAAACGTAGTGGAGGAGGAGACGGAAGAAGAAGCAGCAGGAAGAAATAGACTGAAGAAACAACTAGAGGAAAAGCGAGAAGAACTCACCAGTGTCGACTAGCAGTCCTTCACGGCAAATAAATGGCCAATTTCATGGTGTATAACACGAACAACGATAAAATGATTCCGAGGAAGACGGCTTTTAGATCGGACGAAAATAACAGGTTCCTTCCCCACCAGGGAAGTGGGAAAGGAACATAAAGGGAAGACCGTGGACCTTCAAATTTGCGAAAAACCGGGAAGAGAAACAGTAATTAGAATCTTTAAGGATCGCTGGGAATTTGGGCCCGGCCCAACAACCATCTTGATGTTATGTCCCTTTAAATTATGGGCATCATAAAAAGCCTTTGGCTTTCTTCGAGCTTCGACCGTTATTAGTAGCAGTCAGTAAAGAGCGCTGCTCACCATCCAGGATATCTCGTGACTTCGGTTATTATGCTTCCCAATGACCACGTCCTAATGAGTTTAACGACGGCGAGACACGGAAGAGAGACAATTAAAAGAATTTGGTAGGACCAAATATATACCTATTCTCAACAAATAAAGACTTACAAAATATTAACGTGAACGCCGTGCTGATAACAATCTACCTAGGATACTCCTTACGGATCATCCATGATGAAGTCACCACTGGTTGTCAATGCACTGAATTCAATTAGCTCGGAGTTTAGTGCGACTGAAATAGTTCATTCTAGTTCCCTAAGAAGTTTCTTTTTTCGGAGATTTTTTGTCAATACTGATAGATATCCTCCCCTTGAGGTCAAGGAATGACGACTGTCACAGTAAGATAAAAAATTCGCTGAAGAAATGTGCCAACAAGGTACAGTAGCAATCCCCAAAAAAAGGGAAAGAAACGGAGAGAAGAACGCAAGGAATGTAAGATGTAATAGGAGAGAAATGTGACATAATCGAGAGAAATGAGAAAATATTTAAACAATGGATAAGGGAGAGGGAACAAGGGACCATCGGCGACGGGTGGATAACAAGTCCGATATTAATTAGGAGGAAAAGAAGGGAGAAGAAAAAAAGACAGTAAGAGAACGAAAGTACGAAAAAAGAGTGTAGAGAAAGAAGAGCGGAGGGTGGGGGAGGGGCGGGAAGAGAAGGACGTCGAGAGTGGTGCGGTCTGGGAGGCGTGGGAAGAGGCATGCATCAGGGGAAGACCGTGCGGAAGGCGAATGGGGGGTAGAGATGGGTATTTTAATGGGAAAATGAGACCGGGAGAGGCTAGAATGAGAGGGTGGTGGGGGAGGGAGCTGGCGGAGGAGCCGAAAAAAATGTGGGCGCCTTGAATGGAGTGCATATTACTCACCGGGTGGGGGGGGCGATGCAGGGAAAGGAGAGCGGAGAAGGGGGTGGAGAAGAAATAAGGGGAGGGGAGGCGGCCCAAGAAAAGACATTTTTGTCAATACGTGACTCGTCAAAAAAACTGGAGCTATATCGAAGACAAAATGAAAAGTAATGTCGATTCCTTCCTCCGAGGATAATCCATTTTCGCTGGGTAAAAAAAAGCCGATCCACATCCAACCGCGGTAGAGGACCCAACGAAAGGAATAAATATAAATGAACCGAGATGCTACAGGCAGCAGCCCATTGAATTTCATCTTAACATTCGTTTAAAAATCAAATAAGGAAAAAGAGCATGCTTTTCAAAATCACAAAGTTAAAAGGAGCATGCCTCAAACGCCTGTATTCAACTAACTTCAATCAGACACCACTTACGAAAGATTCGAGAAATGCCAAATTTTTATAGGCATCCTTAATTTTTCACACACAGACATTTATTTATTTTTGATGATGATCAATACAAATCGCTTCGGCCTAAAAGGGGATTTACATACATCGCTGCTGTAAAAATTGTAACTAGAAACTTAAGTGAAACTCAGCATAGGTAATGTGCTACAAAGGTTCCGCAAGATTTTTTTAATGTTTTACGCCTCATAATCACCGAAAAATATTTAGGATAGCCTAATGCGAGGAAAAAAGGCCAATTTTTACACTTCATAATTCGAAAAAAGTGTACTCTAATTGGAGAAAGGTTTCCATATATTTATTTTTATTCAAACAACCATTAAAAATTGCATAGGTTATTTAAGAATACACGTTTAATAAGAGACTCAATATAAAAATATTGATTCACATATTATCCCAATAATTTAACATATCAAACGTCTACAACCAAAAATACTAAAAACATATACAAGCTCCGCTGAAAACGTCTCAAAATATCCCTTCCCCACAGCAAAAACGTTTTCTAATTTTTAACAGAATTAACGAAGTACAACATGTTCTTATATTATAACATATCTTGTTCTCTACGAAAAAATCAACTGTTGAACTTAAACTATTTCACAACCTAACTAAAATAAAATCTGCAATAAGATTTTTTCGTATATTTAATTTTCACCATTACAATATAACCAGAATGTTATTCTAAAATTCTATTTTGATGCAAAATTACGTTTATAACGCGGAGACTAAAAATAAATGCAAACGCTTTTCCACTGGTCTGACGAAAAATATTTATTTGAATTCTTATTTCACATTAACTATTTACCAAAACCTGCCACTTTAAAACCGAATTTGAATGCACAACACGTACTTCTTCGACTCATAGAAAAAATTATTTCTAAGAGCAGAGCCTCTAACGGGATTTAAACACGAAAAACGTATAATGTGGCATGCATTTGTCAGTCAAAGGAAAATCATAGGGAAAAATAATTTAGAACACGGCAGCTGGTCACAAAAATTCCCCCTTCTACGTAAGTGCACATCACGCGACGATCAGCAATAAATGGCAGTCCGGGAAGGAGATAAATTAGCTCGATTGCCACGAGGAATTGAAACGCACGAGAATTTAATCCTGCTTACTTGCCTTAAATGGGTTAAGGTCGCCTAAACCGTTCACGGATCTTTCGCCAGTCGCTACCCTCACGATTCTACGGTGGGAAGGACGCCAACTCGGTCATCGCACGCGCTACAGCCCCCTGGACGCAGTCAACAACTCGGTGACGACTTTTGGCAAGACCCGGGGTAGGCGGGACACAGAAGACGGACCACACCGATACACAAGCTGATCGAAGAAGCTCGCGACGAAGAAAAACCATTCACGAAGCAAACAAGATTTAGCATGGGATTAAAAAAATATTTCGATGCTCAACAAAACTTGTCTTAACATTCTCAAGCATGCAAATCTCTGCGATCATACCTTAGGCGCACACACCGACAACTCCAATCAAAGAGACAGCAACAACACCAAAAGCAACACAGTCAGAGGAGGCGCGGCCGGAAGAAAACACGGGATACAACGAAAAATTAAGATGCATATCATTAATTTTTTCGATAAAAATTTGGTGTGAAAGTAAAAACACAGAGTCAAAAATAGTAAAAAAAAACCAACGGGGGTGAATTAAAATAATAGAAAAAATCCTTTCGAAGGAAAGGTGGAAGTATTCGAGATACGAAGAGGATGGCAGGAACACACAAACACACAAAGGCCGAGAAAGGTCTTTAGGGGGGCAACGTAACAAGGAAAACAGAGGAGGTGGGTGCAGAGAAACACTGAAAGATCCAACTAAACACTCATGAACCACACATACGCACACAAAACACTTATATAAAAGGAAGCCACACACATTCGGATAACATATATATGCGGAGGGGCACTTTTCTCTGGGGAAGGAACACGAGGGGAACACTTCATGCCAACCGCACAGAAACGACACTTTCCGGAGAGGGACACGAAAATTTTCCGGGGAACACGCACAGCACCACACACACGACCTGGAGACCCGATCGCTCTCTCGACATTACGGCACGTCGAGTCCACGTCCTGTCTCACGCCCGAGAAGATTAATTAAGCCGTCCTCAGGGCCATAAGCACATACATCTGGGGAAGAACCCCCATTTAGGGCCCGGCCTTTCATACCCCCCGATTATTTTTTCCCCACCCAACCGGATGACAACAACTGGCCCGATCCCTTACCTCCACCTGCTTCCCGGTAACCGTGGTCTGAGGCGCCTTTACGTCGCATCTTTCCACCATGGCTTCAACCTTCGGGGGAGGGCCTACAGTCGCTGTTTCCCAGTTCACGCCTTCAGTGCGTGTGCTCGTGTTGACCCACGAAACGAGCGGAGGACAGGGTGAGGCATTGGAGGGTTGAAGGCAGAGGGGGGAGAGCACCTACATGAGGGGAGAGGGGGGTCAGGAACGGGAGGGAGCGACGTGAGTGGGGGAGGGGGAAGGAGGGAGAGACTGGGGAAG
>LYUA01000036.1:95040-106765 GCA_002093875.1 Calopteryx splendens | reverse complement strand
CGACTGAACAACGCGAAACAAGCGAGGAGAGAATCGCGAAACGGATGTCTAAATGGGGGGGATGCATCAACTTATTTTCGTCACTAGAAGGGAGGGGGCCTTTTCATAGAGCTGATGTGTACGATTGCAATACTGTTAATATCAAGTCGTGCTCACAATAAATAGTGTCGAGCAGTTGGGAAAAATCAAACTATAGAGCATGGTCGAAATTTCAAAACGTGTAATGAAACGCATGAAATTGCATGAAAAGAATGAAAAGGAAAATTCCAAGGAAAGGGCAGAAAAAAGGGCTAACTTCAATCAAGATTTGTTGTGAAGAGCTTACTGCAGTAAATTCTCACGCCGAACAGATGAGATGAAGGTTATCAAACCCACAAATAACCCCCATATATCAACGGCGTGGACTAGAACGATAGTCCCAACCCACAAGTTGGGCAAGAAAAATAAAATAGGGCAGGTCGCCACAAGCAATAAGGATACCGGATTTCCTTTTGTATTTACTGGCAATAAATATGTGAGGTACCTCAAAAACAGAGTATGGATTTGCACGAAATTAAACATTTACTCCACTCCTAATCAATTCAGAGAACAACTTCATTGCACTTAAAATATACTATCTTGTGCAGAGGGAAGAGCAAAGTGAAAACGCAACTTGGCAGTGTGACATCATCAATATTGAATAAAAATGCTGCGAATATAGCACTCTCAACTTATCCACCGCAATTAAAGACACTTAAAATGAATATAAAACGAGCAGCTGACGCTGGAACACCAAGGTGAAAAAAGAGTATTGGCGCGGTTTCAAAAATGGTCATTAATAGATTTCTGTAGGTAATTACGTAACATCAGAACAGTAGTGCAAGCTTAAATATCGTTTTAAATACGACCGGAGGGCTCATCATGCTTCATGAGATGTTATAAAGATGAGATTTCTCATTCCAAACAATTCAGTCTTGCTTTAAATAAATTCATTCAAGGATTAAACTAGAAATATATAGCAGAAATCCAAAGATTTAAGGTAAATAATTTAACGATTAGATAATAAACCCATTTCAAAAAATATATAGAGCCTTATAAATGGCGATATTTGGCACATACGTCGTTCGCAAATGTCGCACGATATGATAACGACGCGTAAGCCGTATTTCACGAGTAAAACATCATGCATCACATCGTTGATGAAAATTCCTTTCAGTATAAAAGCTATGAGAAAAAATCAACGAACATTACAAGAAAATATGTACTAAATTTTGAAGTTCGAAAAATGTTAGTACGGAATTCGCATTTTTTTAAGTTTGTTGTGACGCGCAAATATTATCCCCTGGTAGGTTAAGAGGCTTCCATAAAGTCATCCGAGAAATGAAGGAATGAATTTGCGTGAAAGGTTTAGTACCTACTGATAAATCTTTCTGAATAGAGGTCAAATTGCGAGGCACGGATACCATGCAACAACCTACTTCAATCCCTTAGAAGTATTCGATGGAACCGCATGAAAGGCCACCGTTGAAGATAAGAATCACTCATTGCGTGCACTGCATGTAATTGAGACCCACTTTTGAAAATGCACTCGTCTAAATCTTATCAAAACTGTCTACGTCCAGAAAACTATGATGCAGCAACAGGAAATCAGTCTCGGCCGAGATTAAAACCTGTGAATTGAACTAAAAATGAGGACTCTTGAAGCAATGAGGCATGTGAAGAGACTTTTAAAAAAATTAACAACACTGAATTCGAAAAAAATACTCGGAAAACATTAAATATTTATAATCTGGAGTATCCAAAACACAAATTCCCTATCGTAGAAATTATTTCAACGTTCCGTACAGTGCAGTATATATAGCGCAGTACACACAACTGAATGCGCAGATTCAGGCATTGCGTATCACATTAGCGTCATTTTCTACGTCCTATCAAAATTCTACAAAATAGATTCATCGAAATCATCCCATCATTCAAATAGTTTCAGAAAAGTGAAAAATATTCACAGAGCTTGCTCAACAATTGTACATGCCTTAAGAATAACGAATTACTTTAAACTAGATGAAATACCCGTTGAAATTCAATGGGAATATAAAGGTGGATTTAATGTTCTTATTTATAAATTATAATTTTATGCAATGGAATTTCTTTTTTTAAGACTTTTAGTGGAATTGCTTATGTAGTGGAACAAGCTTTCCAATTTTATACTGTCAAATATCTGATTATGAAGTCGTCCAAAAATTTGTAATTCATCTTGTGCCTCACGTATATAGGTATTGTGATTTAACTACATAGTTTTTCTTCTATTTCCCCCTTCCTACACTAAATATTTCTAGGTTATATTAATTATTTTTTATCTCTAACATCTGTTATTGCTTTTCTTTTGTGATCACTTCTGACTATTTTACAACATTTTTAATATGATTCCAATATTTTCCCGTCAATAAATATGTTCTAGATCTAGGCATTTCCCTGAAAACTTAAAAATTCCCCAATAGCGTTAGTCAATCATCTAATTCTCTAATAGTACTCACCCTTCCTCGTCTTCTCTTTTTGGGTTTTTTAAACATGCATTGTCTAATCCACGGATTCGTCATTTATAATTATGTTCCACTTTATCCATCCTATCTATTCATTCCTTCTTACTTTTTATCAACTGTTTCACTTCGATCATCGAGTTAATTTATGTCAATTCCAATATCCCCTTCTTTTCCATACCCTTCTACACCTCACTGGGATTTCTCATTTCACCCACGACAGTATTCCAATCTCATTCCTGATTCCTTATGCAGGCGTGAAAGACAGACAGTGAAACACCCGATCCGTTATCATGAAGGCAAGTAATTTAAATAAACTAAAAAATAAACCTCTGCACTGAAATCAATGCTTCTCTTTTGAAGGTAACATTTGACAAATCTTGGGTAAAATAACTTCTTAAAATGAAAAATTGCACACATAACCACTTTCCCGGCTGATTTTTTTTTATCAGGTTGCTTGCTATCTGCGTGCCAATTTCAGCTAACTAGCATAACTCGAAGTTTCTCGCGTGATATGCGTCATATACGTGAACGAACCTCAGCAATGAATTCAGTACTATTCTTACGAGTTTAAAATAGGACGAATTGAAGGTAAAAACAACCCCTGAAAGTAAAGTATTGCCTATGTTACCATTTTTCCGGTTAATTTTTCCCAGATATATGTGCCAAATTTCAACTCCCCTTGCTTCCTCTTGCGTGTCATATGACTCACAATCAGAATAATTCGCTTTCCCAAGTGGTGTTGGTTTGGCTGTTTTTCCCATTTTGCTGAGGTACGCTTTTCGACATTTACCGGGTACCATCTAATCCCACTGAAAGGCGTCTGGCAGGGGGTGTTTAGGACACCAAACCTTCCTAGTAACACATCATTATGGATATTACTGTGATATCATATGAAGTAAAGTTGTATTCTGCCTCTTCTGGGAGTTATTTTAGAAACTACATCGCCATTGTCTTCTTGCGCTAATTTCACAACGTAAACGCATGCTTCATCAGTTTTATTCCTTTATAGTTAACATACATACATTTAGTTGTACCTATATGGCAAAAATGCCGCGATCATGGCATCCCAAACCAAAAAGAAAATCTTTTGAAAATAATTTATTAGATTTGCGAGCAAGATACGAAAAAAATTAACAAAATAAAAATAATTTATTTTTCATTAGCATTTTTAGTCAAGTATCTCAGTATATATATAAATATAATATAGTAAAGTATATATCCTAGCTCACACGCAAATACATGCTATAAAAGAAGTACTATAAAAAACAAAAACAAATATCTGCCCTAAATATAATAAAAGATGCTTTTAATTTCAACTCATTAAATAATTACCAGATTGCACGAAACAAATTAAGGTTCCTCCATAAGCCTGAAAAATGTCGTTTTGAACGGTAAATTACTTACGATGATGTATTGATTTGTGCAAGTGTAGAAGGGGAATTTATAAAAAGGTTTTCTTAGTGAGATTATACACATGATAAAATACAACAGCGCTGCTTAAGTAACTTATGAATCGCAACATCCTCAAATATCGCACTGAAAAGTTTTTAATTTTAATTGTAATTTTCAACGGCTTCCGATGCAAATAATGTCCTGCGCATTTTTATGTTCCCTTAACTGCTTTAATAGACTAACTGACAACAAGGTGCGCTCTTATGTGATTTGAAAAGTTCAATCAATAACTTTATCTGTAATATATTCCACTGATGTCTGCTAACCGTAAACGATGCTCGATGACCACAAGAGTACACTTCACCGACGAGTACAGCCAATCATGAGTGCTCACAATGTGAAGTTGAATATCAAACTGTAATCCGTCCAAAGGGCACTATTTGGGTGTGTATAATGTCTGCTCTAAATCGGTCCTTATAATCATTCTGCATGGATTGACCACACTACGACGATATCGCATGCATAAAATTGACTATTCTAATCGCGTATCGTAAGTTTTCACCGCCGCTCAGTAATAATTTTAACGGTTTGCGCTTGAACACAGAAGATGGCCATGCTGCTAAAAATGGAGGAGAGGAACGACGCATTCGCGATCAAAGGAATTAATGCATGCTTCAAGAGATCACGCCTGGTTCATCGCGCACAGAGCGCCGCATATATTTACGTGTTGGCCTTTCAATGGACCCCACGGGGTCGCTCGGAAAAATGACACGGCTTGCCTTTTAATTTGACAATGCGACGACGCGTGAGCTTAAACAGACCGTTTGGCACATAGAGAGGGGAAAGGAGTTTTCAAAATGGCAAACGAAAGGGACTCTGGATGTAGACTCTTCCCCGGGAGGAGAGGCGGGCACGAAGGGAAGAAAGGACGGGGGAGTCCGGGAATTTGAATTAAGGCGAGAGAGCGCACAGACAATAGGTCCGCGAGGGAAGCAGAAAGTCTGGTTGGGATGGGGAGGCCAATGATGGGAAAAGGATAAGCGCGATAAGGAAAATTGTCTACAACGGCTAGCTGTAATGGAAAAGTTATAATGGCATGGAAAAAGGACAAATCACTAATATGCAAAGGTAAGGAGCACAGGTAATCAGAAGAGGCTGAAAAATTTTCAAAATAAAATGAAAAGGAACAGGAACACCGGGTGGTGATAATACGGTAGGAATAAATCTAGTAACTAATAATAAAATGTAAGAGTAAATTCCAATATTATTGTGCCTATTCTCCCGTTTTTTGCCTTGAATGATTGTCATATCAAAGCGGAAACCTAATCTACCCCCTTCTTGTTTTTAACGTGTACTCATCTTCTGCAAAGCAAACCTTAATTCCGCAGGGAAAAGTGAAGAGAGGGAGAAAGTGAAAATAAATTAAGAGTAAGGAAACTATACGAAAAATTGGGACACCGGTCGCACATAATAACAAATAAAAGCAGAACTAGAGTGAAGATAACGTCAATGATGGATTTATCACTTTATATTACTCATACAGGTTTTCCAGGAATATACCAGACAATCTTTCCAAATGACAACTTGATTAAAATTTGCCACTTTAATGCCCTCATTAGAATATAGCTAAAAATATCAACTTTATAAGACTCCAGTGATTAAATATGGCGGACCATTATGAATATACTGTGTGCTGCTTCAATTTTAAGAAAACCTGTGACCATCTGTCTCTTTAGAGCCATTATTATATTGAGATACTTTTTACCATTCTACTCTCAAAATCCCAGCATTTCTACGCATTTTAATGAATTTTTCTCATTTCCCAAGTTTTTTGTTTGAATGTACCTGTAGTTACTTTCGCTACCTTTTCCATATTTTTTCAGGCGCTTGGAAACCGTGTTATCGTAGCATTAAGAAATATCCTCGACAAGAGCATTTGGTAAAGTTGTGGGAAATCAAAAGAGGCGAAAACGTAACGAGAAAATGCGAGGGATAACCCGGGATATATAGCCTGGATAATGTGGAAAGAGGGTGAATGTAATGTGGAACAATAGATCCCTGGATGGCGCAAGAAGAGGGAACGAACGCAAGCGGCTGCCGCGCAATGGACGAGGGGAAAGGGAAGCATATGGAGGAGGAGACCGAAGGAAATTAAGATGGAGCTGTTGACATTTTCCACTTCCTTGCTCCGCAAACATTCAATTCCGAAGGAAAAGGAGGCGGAGCCGCCTGAGGGGGATTTAGAGACAGAGGACTGTGGAGGATTTGGAGAACAACCGCGCGGGCGAGAAAGGATGACGAATTGAAAGTGATGGCGGCCTTAGTGGTAGGGGTCCTAAGAACGAAGGAAAAACATTAGTGCTCAGAAACGATCCGAGGGTATTAAAAATTGAAGCAACGAAAGAGGAAGTGGCAGCTTGAGGAAAAAGCCAGCCAGACAATTAGCGAAAAGGGTAGACAAGAGAACGCATCACTACCAACGAAGCAACATGTAAAATATACAAAAAAAATCAATCGATAAAAGTACTGAAAGAGGAAAAGGGTGGAGAAAATTGTCAAGTTGCCACAAACTCGCACTCTCTCACCAAAGCAATCCCCATAACATCGCCACTGTACTGGAAAATTGCTATTAATTTGAAAAGGCCATTAAAATTTAACGTGGATCAACTGTTTACACAAACATGAATTTTGAATAGAAGAAACACTTATGAAGCATGTTCGTGAGGCATTCCTTTCATGGAATCGGCCGAAATGTTAATATATGTTGCTGATTGAGTAAATTGACCTTTATGCTGCTTTATTTAGGTCGATAGTGAGAGCGAAATTTCATCGCTCAGTTACCGGTACCTTTCCGGGAAAGCAGTGGATGGAGAGCAAGCTTTGAACTTGGAACAAGCGTAGTGGACCCTCCGGAAGAACCGTGTATACAAATCAACCCGCAGTTTTCCCATCATCAGTCCATTCCCTAGGAACACTATTAATTTTCGTGTCAATACAAAAGGAAAAAAGTTTTACACAAATTTACCCTATGACCTTTGCTCCAATGTGATCCATTATTGTAGCCGTGTCACTGTGCTCCGTGAAAGCAGCAAATTCAAAGAGAAATATTGATACTACGCATACCTACTTGAGTGTAATGTTTAATTTTAATGTCTACATTTCATAGAACGCTACATCAATACGTGGTGTATATACGTATCATAGCCATTAGGCCGCTTAAAAAATACATATAAACTCAAAACTGCAGCGCTACGCTAAAACACAGAAAAACAAATGTACTACTACAGCCCAAATGGAAAATATTCTTATATCATTCCATTCTCTGATACGTTAATAATAACAACTAACTAAATAATAGCTGTGCATGAATTGTTATATTGAATACTTAGGAGAAATAAAAATCTTCGACAAAAAGTCACTACAAAGGTTTGAGACAGCAGATAAATTTAGGATAGACCATAGTGCTTATTTTCTTATTAATAACATTGCAAATGAAATGAGTGATAAAACACAGTATTCAATAACATAACGCACACACTCAACCATTAAGATCCCATTCAGAGTCTACTACATCATTCCCTCTTCATGCAGTTTAAAAACATGTATCCACTTCCTTTAACCACTTCCATGAGACTCAAAATTGATCACTTTATGTTGATGTTTTTGACAGAAATTTGGTCGCGTATTCTAATTTCAATTTAGAGACACATTTCTCCAAAGTCTTAAGGTCTAAAACGCAATCTGACATCATATTTGAAGACCCCAATTCCAGCTATTGAGATTGCTCGTCGCTCTGAAGCACATCATATTCACCAATTACCATAAAATCACATATATTTGTTAAAGTCTTAAAGTCTCTAAAGACCTAAAGTCAACCTGCTCACACAATAATTTGTTTTTTCAGCACTAATTACTCTTATGGACCATCTCAAAATCCTCAAATCAAACGGCTTTCACTATCATTAAATTCTACTTATTGGTGGTCCACGTTTCTGATCCAAGCAGAGTTATTTTTAAACCATTTCACTATTACTTTTCCTGAGTGCTAAGAGTTACCGTTTTTAATCATACCCTTCCTTACATATAAGTTTATCTGATGATGACATCCATACGTTGATACGTGCGTTGTGTACATTACAATAAAAACGTGGACAGTACAAACTGTGGTTTCTTGATTCAATAAAATGCCGTTCTACCACATCATACCGATAAGACCATACTGCCCTGTTCTTGCAAACTTCTTTCGACTTTGTCACATTCCTGCATTGCTGCATAAATGAACGCTCAACAGAACAATTTGAAAAAATACACGGAAACATGAAACAAATCATTCTGTTATAGCATGATTTTGAATAAAATCCCCCTTAAGACTCATCTAAGGAATACCACAAGAGCAAAATCAGACATTTTCCACAAACTTGGAAATCATTTCTGTGCCAAGTATATTAAAGTGCGCTTTAGATGTCACTTTACGTCGTCAGTTGTATCTGCAATCAAATTAGCTCGACCTACCCCATAAATAATTATAGATTGATAAATTTGTTCAAGCAATATAAACGGCCATTTTTATCGTCTGATTAGAGTTTTTAGCGCCAAAATTCGGTCTCAATTTACGTTAAGAATCAAATAAGATAGAGCATGAGATAAGTGCGGCGTAAGCATCCTAACCAGGGTAAGGAAATCCAACTTAAAGTTTAAACTTATAAGTAATGTTTTTCCGCGCGGAAACAAACTTTTTTTTACTGATTTTCAATGTAACTATATGTAGTGAACAATGAGGTATTCATGTTTAACTTCAAATGCCTCTTCCTTATAACTATCCCCAAACCTGAGATACTAATGTTCCTGCTGAGTAAAAAACATAATTAAAAAATATAATTCCGCGGAAAAAAACAGAATACCTACTGTAATTGGAGAGTCATTAAAAACTCTCCACTAACTACGAGAAGGAATTAAAGGCTTAAGTAGAAGACTACCACTCATAACCTGAAACCTTTGAGGAGCTTTAATTTCTCGTCGGTACAGTCGATTCAATTGGACTTTTTCATTGAATTGGCAAAAGTAACAGCGAGCTTAATGAAATACTCTCGAATCGATAAATACATAATTTTAAACAAGTTGACTTCAACGTGTGCACGCAGGTTCGTGATGCCTACTCGGAGAGCTACAAGTACTCTGAACTATCACTTCACGTATCTTAATCAAATATATTTTCACAGAACGGCGAACACTAAAAAAAAACGTATAATTTAAAGAGAGTCGCTTCCAAGATCTTCACTATGACCCAATTTTCTCTTGTCTCATGCAAATCAACCATTTGTATTGCTTATAAAAATCAATAACGATATTTTATAATTTCTTTTACAATATTTTTGGAAATTTCAAACTAATTTAGATATTTTCACCATTTCGAACCTACCAAGGAATAACATCGCGGCTCAAAAATCCTTGAGTGCTCGTTAAAATGTTAGGCATACAAGTTTATTACTTGAAGTATGACGAGGATAATATTATCGCTTAATGTTTTCAAGTTCTCATCACTTCGCTTACGTTTTCATTTCATATCAAGGTAGTATTTCATTTAACTGATATTCTAACTCACTGTTGCACCTGGAAAAATAAAAAAATGATGGAAAAATACACGGAAAATGACATACGATGATTTTCGTCGTAAGCTGCAATTTTTTTCCTTTCCACATTTTTAAGTTTTTTCACCTTTCGTGCTACCAATGAGGAGTATTGCCTTTTCTTCACATTCAGACAAGATTCGCCTTTGTCAAATTTTTCACTATTTAAATAATACTGCCCAAATGTAAGGTTTTCCAAAACTCCTTTTGGGTGCTATCGCTACATGGGTTTCAATAGAATGTTTCATTAGAAACTCAAGTGCGGTTCTCTTTCAAAATAACCCACAAGTAAGCAACCCTTGGTATACATTAATTGATACATTATTTTTACAGGATTTTTAAAAATATCCTGCATAACTTCTACGATAACGTTACTACTTTTCATCTAAAAATATAAATGAAAGAGGGACAACACGGCTACAGTTCTACCCTTTCAATGATCTTTATGCCTTATATTTTATTCCGTGCATTGAGGACAAAGTACTGAATTTCTGCTACAGTTTTATGAGCGAATGGCAAATACGCAGTAAAGGGAAAATAAAAAAATGAGTGACGACATATTTGAGTTCCTAGAAAGTCGCCTTCTTCAAAAAAGAAATTCCATGACGACACTGTGAGTTTTTGGAAGTTGCGTGTCCAAAACACAGCCACTTCGTTGGTGAATCACATTCAACCGAGCGTAAAAATGGTATCGTCACCGTGATTCCGCACAACGCGTCTGGGACCTTTCGCTCGGCCAAAGAAGGGCGAGCTGCTCCATAGACCTTTACGCCTTGGAGGCACATATTTTGCGGAAATGAGTCACTAAATAACGACCCCAGTATCACAGCGGTTACACTCAAACAACTCGAGAAAAATAACACTGAATAAAGAACACTTCATCCTCCAAGAAAAGGCACTTAATCAGAGAAAATGAACCGAAAGGAAGGACCCTCCCTTGATGATTATATGTGATACATTACTAAATTACTTGCAAAATTAGAATTCAAATTTATTTCTAGGAACTTGACATTTTCCCGTGAATAATCGTGTAAGCGTCTCAAAAGAATAATGTTCACAGAAATTTCATAAGTGTTTGGTACCCTACGCAAACGAGAGGCGTTGCGGAAATGAAGTAGATACGTTGATGAGGATCAGTCATTAATGGCAAACGCAGGGTAAAAATAAATTTAGCTAACATTAATTTGTACCATCCTTCCGTACTATAGGAGATCGGATTTAGTTGGAGGTTAGTTATAGATGGAGGATAGTGCCTACTAATACTACGTTCTTACGCCCAGATCCTAAACATTAACCTAAGCAGTGAGCAACGGTAAATTTTCTGTGGTATTATACGAGGAACACTTGAAGCCCAGACCTGCATCTGTTGGATGAGAGACTCTTAACCCCTTGGCATCTTTCACTGCGACTAAAATCGAATACTTTTCTTTTCACCCTTCTTCCTCTTTCGAATATTCCTACCTACCACCGGCATACTCACCTATCCCTAATGTTCTCAAATGACCTCACCGACAGTCAGTCTCATATATAATACTCCATTTCGTTTAAACTCTACTGATGTATGAGAGGCATATCAACATATCCAGTAATGTGAAGGAACCGTTTTTTTACCGTTGTGTCCATCGACACAACGATAATAAAAGCTACCAGAGAAAATACGCGCCGAAATATGGGTGGAAAAAAATTGCCCCACCCAAATCTTGCCATTCCATTATCTACAAAAAAATCGAAGTGCTTCTTATGAAAGATACGTTTGATAATGAGATTGGATGGTAACCCCGGGGTCATTTGGAGCAGGAAACTGTTCTCATTTCGAAGGGCGAAGACAAGGACGATCGGGAAGTGCGGTTCGCGGGTCACGGAGTGATAAGGTCAACGCGGAGGAGCGAACGAAGCACGTCCGCCCTGCGAAAGATCCATAGGGCTCGTTAAAACAATGGAGTGACGACGGGAGATGGCACTTCGCTTCCACCGCCCACTCCAAAGTTCAGAACTCTTGAGATCACGGAAACCACGGGAAATTTCATCGGCACCCGCTTACTACGTAGGGACATAAAAGTGTAACGAGATTGAGAACGACGGGCGGGATTCCCTTCTCTCTCCACTCCCTCTTTAACATATAATAAGACCCGAACCCGACATTCGCCTTGAAATTTTCCATCCATCGTCGTCGTACCCGGAATTTAG
>LYUA01000036.1:62339-77321 GCA_002093875.1 Calopteryx splendens | reverse complement strand
GGGGAGGGGAGGAGGGGCGGCGAATGCAGGGGGAGGGAAGAAGAGCGCGAGGCGGAGATGAGGAATTTGTTCGCCTCGAAAATGGGGATATCAACGCCCAATTTTTTCGTACGATGCTGAGAAAAATATCGCGTCGATGCTATAATTCGATGCACTAATATTTGATTAGCTTCTTTTGAATGAAGAACTCGGAGAAATGATGAATAGAATCAGCACTAATATCCCTCTACCATTGAGGAAAGTCATGCGAGCAAAAAGCGTCCGCAGTTATTTGTGTTCTCTGTGCGCCACAAACTATTTTAAGTCTGAATTTCATTAGCGAATTTGAAAGATAACACGCGAAAATCAGGTTTTTTACTTTTAAGAATATTGGAAATGGATAGGATATTTTTGCGTAAAAAAAGTAGAACTAAATTTATATCAAGTAATCAAATTTGCTTTGAAAAATCGCAGCCAGGAGTAAAATACATTTTAGCTGGAAATAAATTATTTTGAATTTCTAAATTATGCATGAATATGGAATTGAAATATTTCAACTACGGCAAAGCACAACTAACAACTATTTCAAGGAGCTTATCAATTTTAAAGGTCCTGTGTTTACTGAATTGGATTTTCATTATTGCCCATACAATTTTGCATCCGAATTGGAATTGATATACATATAAGACGAATATATTTTTGCCTTACTGCTGAACATCCAGTAAGAGCAAAGCATTGGAGTCATACTCCTAAGAGGCTACGGCCTACACCTAACGGGTCATTGCTTGCACAAATGCAAAGTAACTTTGCAGATAATAATAGTTCCTTTACGGCACAAGCAATAAATATCCCTTTGAACTCGAAGTTGATCTGGCATTAAGGAAGAAAAGTAAACCACCTCCCTGATTAATTTAATAAGTCAGGTAACTAAGAGTATATTTTAACAGTTTCAGCAACATTAGATATAAGGACACTATGGAGTAAAAATTAAATTATTGCAAACACGATTTTTGCAGTATTTATGCAGTATATGCATTTAACTAATTACTTCGAAAACTTTTTATTATTATTATTAAGAAAATTATTTAATCTCAACTAGTTGTATTGAGACATAAATCTGGTTTTCGTTTATAGGTGGGTTGTTTTGAAATGACCTAATTAAGGTTATTTCACGAGAAAAATTGTAATAAATAGTTAAAACAACGAGAGAGAGAGGGTAAAATTCAGCAACATCTCAACTACGAAAATACTAAATCATAGGAAAATTATTTTCAGAGAATTCAACGAAACACCATCCATTAACTCACGCAAGTCACAGATTAAAAATATAAAATTAAAATTATTTGTTCAACATTCGTTCTTTTAACATGAGGCCTCTGATCTAAATCACGGGACCAATGGAATACCTTCGGATGATTTTTTTTTACTATTTGACGAACAAGCGTTTCTTTTCCGTTGTGAAGGTAAAGCGATTACACAATAACATCCATGATCCACCGAGTAGACCAACCGAGGGTTGGTTCCGATAAATGAAGGTAGATAGAACTTACCCTCTGGAACTACTCCTGGAAACTGTGAAAAACACACATTTCGTCCAGAGAGAGGGGCAGTTCATTTCCCTGTCCTAACAATCAATTTCCTACGAAGTATTAGTGACCAGAAAATGGGACCGTTTGGATCTTGGATTGCATTCTCCAAGAGCATTACCGGCGATTGGAATTCGGGACCTATCAGTCAGAAGCCGAGTTTCACACACCAGGCTACCACGCCACCCATGTAAAGGTAGTCAATAATTTAAAAAAAAACAAATGACAAACAACTCATCAAAATAATGCAGAAAAGAGTACCCAACTTAAAAAAACTTAGTTACTGAACCTTTTGCAATTGGTATTTTAATATTTCATAAGTGTATTTAAAATCGTTATAATGTAATAAAATCCATTTGAGTAATAAGAAAGGTTATATCATCTGAATAGAGTAAAAAATGACTTTCCCGAATTACAGATATTTTCAGCATGGAAAAATATTTAAAACTATATATTCAAAAGATTCAAATAAAATATATATCCAGGCATAATGTACCGACTTTTAGGACATACACCCACATTGTCACCGGGATCACATGCATAAAAATATTATGACCTCTCTAGACAGCTGAGAGAATAAAACTGTAGGCTTACAGTTATGATTTAAAAAATAATATCGAGTAAACAGACACAAAATATTAACGAAGATGACTGGAAAGACGTTAGCTATGATAGGAAATAGTTCTGGGAAAACGAGGAAACTTAAAAATAATTCCACGCGCAATACGAGTACGTGGAAAGAGACGGAGAGTAAGAGAAATTCCAGAGAGAGAAAGATGGAAGGGGAGGGGACTGGGAAATGCTGCGTGGGAAAGCAATGCTTGGGAGAGGTACCGGGGCGGGTATAACGAATTGAGTGGGCGAAAGGGAATTTAATGAAAATGTTGACACTGCTAGAGGATGGATCGACAAATCTACTAACGATACGTGAAAAGCATATCGTCTTCTTCATAAGTGTATTAAGCCAACGTTTTCCTTTCCATTATGGTGAAGGATAGACTGGACAGTTAGAGTGGCGCAAAAAAAGATTCACAGTAGGTCTGGTTGATTGGGTTTCACCACTGTTTTCAAAAATTCGTTTTTCTAGGGTGATATACCTAATGGTCAATGAAGATCCGCCGATTCTGCTGAAGGACAGCGATTCAAGTTTCGGTCCTGGAAAACTTTTAATTTGAATTATTTTCCTGTAATCTTCCCCGTTACCCCTGTTTCGTCGTTATGGATTACTTTCTACCCTTAGTCGAGTTTAATGCAAGACGTTTCAAACCTGAGTTTGCTAATAGGTATAAAATAAGAATATTACTTAATGTGGACGAGAAAGCATGAGGTTTCAGATTGTATCCATACAGTCAGGTAGAATTACGTGTTTTTAATTGATATAATACACTGATAAAACGTGCTAGTTGCTATATCAGCAATGCATTCGCATTCGAGCAATTAACATGTAAAAAGATTCATTCTTAATACCACGCACAAACTAATCAAACAGATTAAATAAGGTCAGCTGTATACTCTTGATTTTTGTTACTACCTCTCACTAGGCAGCACTGATAACAGTGCAAGGAAGAGAAATCTTTCGAAGCTCGTGAATTTGTATCCCGCTTCAAGCATGGTAGTCGAGTAATATTTATATATTTAAATAGATTTGATTTCATAAAAATTTACATTTTACTTGTTCCCATTGCAATAACATAACGTTAGGAGGGTAGGGAAAGCCAAGCTTATTACACGTAAGAAAATGATAAAGTATTTAATTTATACATTTATATCAGAGTAATTACTTTACACAATTTTTACATTTGAGCATCTACTTAAAACATATATTTTCTTAATTGCCTTCCATTGATACAAAAATGGCCTAATAACTAATCTAAATTCGCTCCATTTATCACGAAAGCCATATCGACGACCTATCGCAAAGAAAAAAAATCATACCATCAGCCGTCGAATGTGGCAGGAAAAAGGCAACGAAGGCTGCAGGAACGTAGTAAATCCTCCAACCAAGACCAGAAGACAGATCAAGAGGATGTGGGCGGGAAGGGGTGGCCAGAGGAGAATCGTGCTCGCGTGAGGAGTGAGTAGAGAGAGGAGAGGCTGGCGTTTGGGGGAGGGGGGGAGGTGATTAGCTGCAGGAGAGACGAGAGGATGGGAGAGAGTGAAGGGCGTGACGAATTCGTGATAATTATGCGGCATCAGGTGTTCCGCCGCGGGCCCAGAGGGATTACTGGGGTATCTCACGCGAGGGCGTGCGGCTGACATTCTCGCGATTCCGAGTATCCGTAATACACTACCCTATATGATTGTTCGGTGAGATTAACGGGGGTCGACGGCGAGGAATGCTCTCATTTGGGGAGCGGCAACGACATTATTGCCGAAGACGGGCCGCCACTTGGTGACGTCACCCCTCGGGAGTGTTAACATTAAGCTGACCTGTGGCCGGAGAAAAACCATTCGTTTGCTGCAACGTGACTGAGTAATTGGCAGTACCCGCTCAGGATGGCTAAGATAGCATATTCAAAAGTGTTTTTATCAGTTACTCTCAGAGTCATCGCAAAGGTCTGAGAATTTTAAAGTTTCAAATGATAATACTAATATGAACGAAATTTTTAAATATTGACACCTCAACGAAATAAGCAGATTCTTCTCTAAAAATTCAGACACACATACGATGGTGACCACAGAAATTTGAATTTCGTTATTCTTCACTTCTCCCGGTTTCCCAGACCATTTTCTCGGCCGTTTTCCTATGGATCTCCCCAACTTTACTTACTTTCCCAACAGACTTACCTATTTCTAACCATGGCGGAACACACAGAATAAAGACATTTAACGGAAAACATACAGATAACTATAAGACGCAGGCATACGGATATTAACAATGGTAAAAAGGTAAATTAAAGATAACATTCACACGTTCTGTTAATCCCTCTCTGCTAATAGCTTGTCACTATTACCTTTCCAAAAATGCCGCTGTTTGTACAGATCTACTTACAACGTGTTGCATATTCCGCTCAGGTTATTTCGTTCTGCTTACACCGTAACTCAACTTTTACAAATAATCTACAAGCACAGGAAGAATAAGTTGTCAGCCGACTTTTGGTTGGCAATAAGGTATAAGCATGGAAGATAACATAGAATTCGTTGCATTTCAACAATTATACAGCAGCCTTTCAATTTAAACAAACAATCGCACTGTACAATTGACTATTAACTCGACATGTGATATAGAGTATTAAAAAATTTTTTAACCAACGGTAAAAGTAAAAAACACTGTGCTTAAATACACTTTATCGCTTATCGAGTCAATTCTCACTTTTACAGAGCGATGGTTTGTTAGAAGGTTAAAAACATTTACAAAAGATGTATTATAGATCGCTGGTTATGTACAATTTTAGGGGTCCCCCTTGAGCTAAAATATTAAATATTGCAAAAAATCTGTTCGTGCCGCTCTCTCTAACACACAATCTTTATGTCACAATAAAAAATATACGCTCCATCTACGCTTTCATTCCATTTCATGCAACTAAATGGCGATTCTAAATGTCTGCAAAATTCGGGGAATGAAACCTGGAATCTCAACGTGTAAAGCCTGAAATTCGTTTTTTGATCTAATCCACCACAATTTTCTTTTTGGCTATCGTAGTTCTATCAACTTGATGATCCATTAATATAATTACGGAGTTTTTTAAGATATAATTGCAGATTTCTCTGATTATGGTAAAGGAAATGATTACTATGTAATTTCATTACGCATTTTTTCTCCTCTCATTAAATATTTTCTAATAAAACATTAAAATTACAAACTTGGGAAAATTAATATTACGAGTACTCGTATATTTCGTATCACTAACTTTTCTGATTTACTATCTATAGCACCACAATTACTATTTTAATTGCTTTTTGAAATTAAGTAACTCTCATCTATCCAAAAACTAATTACTGAAATACCTCTAATGCTTATAAACCTTCTGTTCCTACAACTAATAAATTGTAAGATATGCAGTTTCAGGCTTGATGTAGGGGAAGGAATCCATAATAAGGTTAGGATATAGCATATTTTGGAAAAGTGCTATATCCTTACCTTTTTATAATAAATTGTAGTTTAAATCCATAACATCTCAAAATTAAGAATCACATTATGAGGCTTGATGTGGTGGAAGGAACTAATTAAGAAAAAATATATTGTACTCTTCTGCTTTAATAATATGTTTACGACGCACGTTTAAACTCACTGAGCCATCATCCCACTTGCGAACAGTTGGAAATTGTTCTCCATGACCGAAAGTCAATTCAATCAATGACCAACGTTTTATAAACTATTCTCCCCTTCTCGACATCACTTTCATAAGGAAATCACCCGCTCACCTCTACCCATCCTCACTATCTACCTCATGCCTTTTTGTCCTTTGGGGAGACTCCACCCCCCCCCACCCCTGGAGAGTCCATTCCCACTTTGCCTACCTGCACGTACCCACTCCCAATTGTTTCTCCCACTAGCTTGCTCCCCCCTCCTTTCATTATCCCTTTTACCCTTTCCCTTCCTCATGTCCCGGTGCTGTCTACATATTTTGAATTCTAACCTTTTCTTATCCGTCCTGTACCTGATGATGGTCAGTGAGTCGGGACGTGCGTCTTAAATATATTAATATTTCGTGGAAGTGCTACATTTTTGTCCTTTATTATTTCAATATTACCTAATAATTTCTAAAACTCATGTACTCACTTCTTTCCTACCTAAAACCGCCTAACATACGAAGGTTTAAATTCAATGTATAAAAATCGAACACATTATTTGTAGAAAGTAGAAACTATAACAAAATTTACGTAGCCGACAACAGTTGACTGGGAGTTCAAGCAACCCTCAAGACGGATTTGATGCCTGGGGTAGGCTATCCATCAGGCGTATACAGACAATTCCACCGAAACTAGCACGGTTGATGTATTCCCTGTATTTCTCCGTGGAGAGCATTCAAATGCAAGCACTCTTAAAATACCATTTATCCCACTTCATTTGCGCGTCTAACTGCTAAATGTGAACTATTTGACTTGGGTTTTGCATTGCTTCCTGATCGGAATGGCATAATGAAAATCATCGAGTCAGAAAGAAAGAATTGAATGGAACAAAGCAACCAATCCGTAATATAGAATTGAAATGAAAACATGTGTGATCAGTCAATCGAGAATATAAATTGAAAAAAACTGAAGTGCAATGTTAATGCTCACGTTTTCATAAATGCGTTTAGTTACGATTTGCTTTCTCGGTCGCAGACGTATTTACCTCCTTATAATGTTAATAAAAGACAACCTTTAAACAAAATATAGATTTCCTTACGAAACGATGCAACATGCAACAGCGAAATAGTAAATTTCTTTGGTGTAACTTATAACAAAATCTAATTATCCAACGACATGCTAGGGCCAAAATTAACCTCGAGCACTAGCCTATGGTCGAAAATCCAAAGAAAATGTTTAAAACATTTTAAAAATATTAAAAGTATTAAATACTACAATCCCCGTCAACCGCTGGGTGCAGGCCTAAGCCATCTAGCGGCGTCTGAAGGAACTTCCTCGTCCTCGTAATCGACCCAATGAGGCTAGCGCAACATGGCGCAGGACAATTTAACGGAGAGATTTATTAGCAACATCAAAAGCACTCCTTACATACTTATTTTAATGGACGCGTAAATATTAGCCCTTGAAATATGAGTCACAGGATTAGTCAAATTAACCCATTCTTTCAAAATATTTTTTAATAAATGGAGCAAAATGGTATGCCGAATTTTCTAGTCGAAATTCAAACTAGAAATGCAGTAAAATTTTGTAGAATCATTACACTCTGGGAAGACATAAAAGAATGACCTGTCAAGTATTTACTTACAACCAATTTTCCACCACACAAAAGTATATTATTATAAAATTTGGGAGCTGAATACTGTTTTAAAATACCTTACTCTCCAGCTCATTAAAAAAGCTCAGTAACATAGACCAAAGTGTATTTATATCAACCGACCCTTCATAGATAAATTCCATTTTTGATAGATGAAAAAGGATAGATCTAATAATTCGGAGGGTTAAGGAATTTGGATGGCATCACAGCCTCTCTACGAAACAGCTGGCGCCATCACACCTGCCTTTCCCGAACTGCAAAGGGTGAGTTTTGCCTTGTCGTTCAACATTTACTCGAGCTGGCGCTACAGTCGGAGACCTTGACAAGGGTCGATTGTGAAAGAGAAACTGTCATGAGACACATAGTCGAATTGACTACTTCATAATTACAGAGACAAGCGATTTTAAATGAAGATGATAAATTTGTTGAAACGAACGAGGGGAATGTGTTGCCTTCTAAAAAACCTCAGATATCTCTATATCTACCAACATTAGGGGGTATATACAACTTCGTAAAATACTCGTTTGATTAATAAAGAATTGACAAGATACCAATGATATTATAACTAATGAGCTTAATCTCTAAAATCATCAATTTGATCAAGACTGAAAGCTAGGGTAAACCCTCTAGCAATAGATTTCTATAAACTATAATCTGCGATATGGTTCTATATCTCAAATACTGAATAAAATAGTCCCCATACCAATATGAATTTAACCAATGCTATCAGACATGTAAATTTTTGAAATTAAGACAATTATTCATTATGCATGTTCCCAGCTGTCTGACGTTTTCACCAAAAACGTTTTTGTCAATTTTCTTAAAATTATTTGCCAAATTTAATTTTGATTTATTAATATTCCAATGTTAAAAACTGTATTTCTTCATAACGGTCATAATTAAATTAAGATGAAATTTAATTAAGCTGGTACCCACTAATTTAATAATAATATACATACATATATACATAAGTTTATATTTTAAATGTCTAAACTTCGTTTGTAAACATATTAGAGACGCCTATTTCACTAAAAAAGTAAGTATTTTCGGCTTAACTCGGGTAGGGGAGTTCTAGATATTCATAAATATGTGCATAAGACACAGTGTTTCACTCCATTCATCAGAAAATGCGGCCAGATTCATCTTTTCAGACCGAGATTTGTATTTTGCGTCGCGAAATAGCGCCCGGCGTCGGGGGTGCGAAATTTCTAGGATTACGAACGCCCATGGCGAATGAGAAACACGCAAGAAAGACGAACGGCATGGTTCTACCATAAAATGCTTCGCAATGCCGGCGAAGCGATTGGGGTCCGGTCTCCAATTACAGCTGCGAAAACGGCCCATTCCCTTTGGAAGGGAGGCACTCGTTCAAGGCCGAAACACGTCCCACTTTCGCTGGGAGACTCTATTTGGTGAAGTATCTGGGCCACGATTATTCTCTCTCCCCCAAAGTTCGTTACCAGTCCCGAGATGCGCTATTAGTTCCGTCGATAGTTTCCTCACACGTTTGCGAGTGCATTCAAATGGTGGGTTCTTTGAGATCTTTCAGTATAAGCTCAAACCTTACACAACTGTAAAGTACACAAAATTGTAATAGTGAGTGTAGCACTTTACTAGAGTTTATTTAAAATTTGCACTTCATTCCTTGATACACTCTAGATTCCTCCTCTTATTGGATTTCCCACTTGACCTCTCAGAAAAGAATATTTACGTTATGTTAGATATTAAAAACCAGCTCTAACATTGTTAAAATTTAACCAAATTTCACCACGGAAAATTGTGACTACAGTCCCCATACACAACTGAGAATCCCCCTGTACCTTAGTTCCGAAGAAAGACAACATTTTGAATTATAGCAAATTCACGCATTCAATAATTTTGCTATCATCCCCCAAATGGTTAGTTACGATACTGAAGTTTTATTTTATCCTGCAATTATCCATATATTTAGCATAAGTTGATGCTTCAACAATATGCATGTAAAATCGTCAAACCAAAAGAAATTAGTACTTCAGTACATTGCTATCGGATTTCAGGGAAGTATTCTAAAAGTTTTAATGAAAAAATTAAATTGAGCAAGCACTAGTGTATGGAGGATGTATAAGACAGCAGAATTGAGGGGAAGATATTACGAAACTAGATTTCTCGGAGGTTAGTACAGAGTTAAGAACGAAAAACGACAACCAAATTGCCTGAGCGTCTAAAAGTCAGTCTTCTTAACATCAATGCGTATAGACCATTAAAAATTAACCTTGAGCCACCAAGGGAAGTTCAAATAAGTTTCAATTTTAACAGCTTTTTTTGGTACACAAAAGAAACTGAAGATAAGTTATGCCCGTCGGACAAAATTTACCACTTACATTGCCAAATACCAACCTTAATAAATTTCTTATCATTCTTTTCAAGTATTTATTACTGTAAACGTGGGCGTTTCATTCCTTAAATGAGTACAAGTGTAAATACTTGAAAGAATACGCACTATGACCATAACAATGAATGATAAAACACCCTTTTTACTTCAAAATTTAACCCACATAGAGCTAGAATTAATTTGGTAGGGGATCTTTCCCAAGGTGAAGAAATGATCTGAATCAGATTAACTTGTGACACGGGACCAACACGCAAGTGATGCGAGTCCTAAGCACGTAATCTTAATGTAACTTATTCAGATCATGGGACAGTCCACTAATCGTAGATGAAATTGAAAGGGCCCACAGTTAAATTTCAAGACTTTCTTTCTACGTAAAGGTAAATTAATTCTTAGCATGGATTACTGATTAAGCACCAAAATAAAACAAAAAGGAATTAAATGAAGGATAATTTAGGGACGCAATGACTATGTCATCACATCTACAAACAATCTCAAACACTTACTCAAAAGTAATTGACGACACATTATTGGTTTGCACAGGAATACCTAACTTCTTTTACACCAGCCTAACCTACATTTCAATATCTTTCTTATTCAATATCTTTCTGCCCTCTTACTATTTACCTCACCATTTTTCCCCTATTCTCCCCTTCCACTCTATAAATGCTTCTTCGTTTGCCTTCTTCTCAAACAGCTTACCTTTACAAACCTTTCTCCCCACCAACCCACATTTCAAAGGACTGCCATGCTATGCTAAACCATTCTCCTCAAAGGCCAATAAAGTACGGAATTATCTGCTGTATTAAGCCGAGGGTAATATGTTCCAATCAATGTACTGAGACAAGCCACGAAGTCCTTAAGTGCATGGGACGAACATAAATGCAAACTGGCTTATGCTAACTGAGAGAATCCACCGGTATCCGGCATTCCAACCGAACACGCGATACAGATTTATTTTCCCTCGGCTGAGCTAAAGACGAAAAAACGACCCGCATTTAAAAGGCAAAAAATAAACTGCCAGTTCACGAACCATCCATTACCCGCGTGGAATAAAATTTCGTCCCAGCTCACGAAAACAAAAGGAGATGCATTTATCGGCTCATGGCCAGGTGACAATGGCCGCCAGCCAAGAACAATGCTCATGGGGCCTTGGCCCCGTTTCGCAGGAAAGGAAGAAGGGCGAAAATATCCCCACGGGAATAGACAAACAACCCCGAAACGTTGCACCTTCCCGCAGCATGATACCGTATTTAAATGAGGGGGAACACCTAATTTTCCACCAACAGAGCTCAATTATTTACGACGTGAATTTGTCTTTTCCTGTTATTTACTGAGTGAAAAGCGCTTCCGAGAGAATGACGCTCAGACGAGGTGAACAATATGATTGTGCGGAATATTGGAATGATTTTTTTAACGTACGGAAATATTTCACAAATTCAACCTTATAAGCTTATTTAATCTATGTATTAAACTAACTGTAAAATGAACGCCATATTTCACCATTAAGGAAGGAGAAAATAGACTTCCGACTCTTTGAAATAACTGAAACGAGCTAAACAATTACCATCCTGCTATTTTTTTAATCTATTTTAGGTGGATGGAACTAATGGAGGCAGAGAGTATGTGGATTAGAAAAATAATGGTTTTTGTAGAGAAGGGTGTTATGATTCTAGTGTCGTGCTAACCGTTCAGAAGTGATCTTCATTAAAAACCTACCATAACCGCTAAATACCATTAAAAGTAATAATAATATTTTTGATTAGCTAATGCCTTTCATTTTTCCGTTAATATTAACAAAAAATAATAAGCAATTTCCGAAATATATTGTAAAATCACTAAAACATAAATTTTCACTTTTAAAATTTTAAATTTTCCTAGAGTGAAGTTTCAAGCTCACAAAGTACAAGGATGCCAACAATATTCAGCAGAATTAATCGGATCATTCTGGCAGAGAGAAAAAATAAGGTTAAATATAAGGATAAGAATAATGAGTCGGTAACTTCGTAAAGAATTTCGATAACATCGGGAAAGCATATATTGGCGTAGCCTCTTAACGGTTTGTCAAGATAGTAGGACGCATTGCCAATGAATTTTACATTGATGGACCGAAAATAAATCGTTCCAATATTAGTATGTATTGGGAGTAAAAGAAGTAACTGTGGAGTTTTCACGTGAATTTTTATTTACCACGACCATGGTTTCGTAGGGGGACTACAGGTGACAGGTTAAGAAAAATATGATGATACCTGATGATATAGCCCCGCTACGAAATCATGGTCGTGGTAAATAAAAATTCACGTGAAAACTCTACAGTTACTTCTTTTACTCCCAGTATGTTGGGCTTCCACAAAGTTTCGACTGAGACAGTATCCTATAAGTAGGTATATTTTTTTACCCAGCACAGAAATTCATAAAAGTCGGTGAGCTATTTTCAACTTCTTCAATTATCGCGTTTAACCACACCAAAGTAATAGTCTTTTTACCTTTCTCCCCAGTATCGTCACCACACCTTACAATCGGATTAATTCAAACAAGGCCTAACTTGGCAAACTTCTTGAAGTAGGGCCTGGCTTCTTGGACTTAATTGGGGAAAGTGGGAGAAACCAATGGGCTGGAAAGAAAAAGTTAAGCGTGCCACAATAGAGGTGGATTAAGATTAGAGGCGTGCACATGAAAGGGTGAAACCAAAGGATCTTTGGGTTCACCCTTCCCCATACATATGTTTTTTTGGGGTTGCTTTAGCCAAAAAAAAAACACCAGGAAAATGGATAGAACTCAAGTAGGCAAGGTTATCGTTCGCCAAGATCATGTAGGCGAGCAATAGAGTACACGATAGTAGGTAGGGGTGAAGTGAATTGCTTTCTAGATAAAAGGTGAGATGCAATTAAGGGAGAGGAGGAAGAGAAAAAGTTTTAATTACTAAGGGTGGAGTATCTGATACCTAAATTTGAAAAATATTTGTCCGTTCCAAAATATTTATTTTCAATCCTATGAAATGTTGAATAAATGGTTTAAATTTACAAATACTCACTATTTTATTACTTTCAAAAAAGGAACGCGCGATAAGGTTTTTAGAGGCCCCCAAATTATTCTTGTAGGTCAGGACTCTTCCCTCACCTTCTTTCACATGCCATGATGAATAGTAATTAGCACTATTTTTTACAGTGCAATTATTGCGTAGATCACGTTGGTGGTATCAAGGCCGTCATGCCAATAGAGCGTAAATAAAAAGTCATATTTTTCAGGAAACCTTTTCGGAACTTTTTTTCTCCATATGTTCCCGCAATGGTTTAAGCATCCATAAGTAAAACCCCCGTAACTCTCTAATTTTTTCGATTTGAAAGTGATATTTAGGAAAAAGAGCGCAGCTCCATCTCATTCAAAAAAAATTATTTTTTTGTGGACACACCCTTGCCTCATGAATTTTTCAACATAAATCCTAAGAGGAAAAGAATAATAATTTGAAAATCCAGCCATTTAATGAGTCACAGAGAATAATACCTTTGAGAGATGACCAGCGCCAAGGATCACAGAGTAAATGAGGGGCATTCATCATTGTGGTACATGGGTACTGAGTTAAGCTTTGATTTAAAAAAATTGTTAATTACTCCGAATCACTGTCATAAACACTCATTAATTCCAAGGAGTGACGAGGACAGCTGTTTCTTGATGCCACTGCAATCATTTTTCTCCGGTATCCAGATGATAATATTTTTATAAGACATCGTGGAAGGGTTTACAGCAAAGAAAGGAGAAACCAGGATCCTCCAACTCATTTCTTTTCATATCGATTTCTCGATTACCAGCTTCCGAAAAAGCCACCTAAATTTCGCCCCAAGGTATAATGCCACACCACATTACTCCATTAAACTGTTATTTATGCTTGCAATCCCGATCCCAAAAATTATTTTCAGTTCTTCTCCCAGTAAATTGAAAGAAACTTCACCACATGGCGCAAAAGTACCGGAGGCAGAATGCTTAAAACATTTTTAAGAGAAATGTATGTCATGAAACTTTATACGACGACTCGGCTAAGAAACGAGCGCTATAAAAAACGGTGATAACCAGATAAAGCATATTGAACAGTTAATTTATGTACATTCTCTTAACGGTGCCCCTATTTCCTCAGCAACAAAATTCTCCCTGCCTGATGTCGAAACTGATTTTCTCAGCACTTTCTCTCCAAAATGTAAGACAACATTCATACTTCATTGTGAATATTTGATAAGGTTTTCCTGAATGCTCTTTTTATTCGCATTCGATAAGCGTAACTGAACAACGGAAATAATTTACCTTAATAAAACTGGTAATTCCTAAACATAGGCGCTAAGCTGACTACTAGGATTAGAATGAGAAATTAAGGTGCTTGTCGGAACAAGGAAGTCATGAGATGTATTTTGAAGATAGCGAGACTTTTTAAAAGAAAAAAACTTTTTAAAAAGAACATGGGTTTCCCTGCAGATGTTCATCAAATACGTCTGTCCATATACACACCTCTCTCATCGCCGGGAGAGCCTATGAAGGGTGATGACCTGACAATAATTCTGAATCGATGCCGACACCAAAACTGTCACTCTTTCCAATATTCTTGCTCTTTCCTACCATTGGTCGGGGTCTTCTTTTCCCCTCTAAACTCTGTTTTTTCCATCTCAAATTTAAATGCATTATTCGCATTAAAATCCTTGAAAATAATAGGTAATGCCAATAAAAATACTCGAAAATAAAATATTAAATATATTGTATTCTTTTAACCAACTCATTTACACATCTCTTAAAAGTTGGTAAACCTAAATGTGACATTAATGCACGCAAGAATTTTATAACTAGCGACGATAAAAGCAGTAAGGAAGGAATTATGATGGATAAATCCTCACCGTCATCCAACCCCTGCCGAAAATACCATTAAACTTCTTCACGTTGACGGTGATGAATTTATTAAGTTTATCAAACGTATAGAACAATTGCATTTCATATCGTTTCTATCGCTTTCACATTAATGTAAATTAATAATACGCTAAACATATATATAAGCTTGCCAAGTCATCAGAGACAAAAGATGGCAAACCAAATATTACGAGACTCACGTATGATCTCGTATTGGACTCATACATAATCGCTTGATAGTTCATCAAAATGGATCTTTCTAAAAAGCATAATAT
>LYUA01000035.1:1775739-1796507 GCA_002093875.1 Calopteryx splendens | reverse complement strand
GATTTAAAATATGACCTACAACTGTTTCTCCTGGGTATATTGCCTAGTATTCTAATACCCTTTTTTATGGCTCTGGATAAATGTGTTAGAAAGATTTTATAATGGACAACTTAACTAATCTTTGCATATATAAAAAGGATCTGGAATGGTGCCTATATATGCACATATGCATAGACGGAATTATGAGATATATTTTGAATATTTATTTCACAGAGACAGTGAGGAAGTACCCTCCATCACCTTTCTTGGCTCGCTCAGCCTCAAAGAAGTATAATCTACCAAGTCCAGAATATGAAAATGAAAATGAGAAGAGTGAAGAAGGGATATGGCTGGAAGAAGGATGCTCAGTGGTGATACCTATTCTAGGCATTCACAGAGATTCACAGTATTATCAAAATCCTGATATTTTTGATCCTGACAATTTCTCTGAGAAAAGTTTCAGTAAACGACCTCAATTTACTTTCCTTGGATTTGGCAATGGACCACGTAATTGCATGGGTGAGTTAAATGCCATGGGTTTTCATTTCATGCTTTTATAGCAGGAAGATATGATTGTTTTAGGCTTCAGCACCACGGAAATTATGTTCATGAAACGAGGAACACGAGGTACCTGATGATGATTCATAGTAACTTAATAAAATATTTTGTTGAAAAATAACTAGTGTTCCCAATTTCATCATTGGAAAATAATAAAATAAATTCATTTTTACTTCTTAAATAATAATACCTTTAATCATCAAATCAATGTTAATTTATTTCAATGTTAAATTTCATTTACACATTATAAGTATAAAAAATATACGCATAATAATTTAAGTTCCAATGACCAGCATCAAAAGTCTTTCCCTTGCATGCTTTCTTTTATTTTACATGCGCATACTTGATTTTCTGTTTGGAATTAAATTTTTCTAAATTGAAAACATTACATATTAGGTGCATATGGCATGGCATAATAACTTTATTAATTGCAATCTACCAGCTAAGATAGGTTTCTGATGGATGCACTCCTACAGTAACACTTTCTTCATTTCTGCATCATAAATACTTATCCAAGAGAATATTTATATGGAAAAAAATACAGAAACTGTCATTTAAAATGCCATTAATGATGTAGAACTTTGTGCCATGATAAAATGCGAATTAACTATACACAAGCATTCAATATTATTGGCTCAGATTTTGTATCTCATGATATACCTAGGTAACATTACAGTGATGGACAATGATAAGTGCACTTCTTACATCTTGTTACGGAACATTCTTTACTGGTTTTGCTCATTGTTTATTCATATTTTGTTAAATCTATCTTGATTTTCTCATTGATAACAACACTTAACCACTTGACTGGGTAGGTCGATTGGCCTAACCAGGAAATGGATTCCATATGGGGTTGGCCTTCTTATCACTCTTTTTTTTTTTGTATTAAAATTATGCTTTTTGCATTGTTCAAAGAAAAAATTCACTTGCATCACAATTAGTTACTTCAAAATTATATTTTTTTTAAATATTACGAAGTATTTATAATTGTTGTTAACAATTGTTTTGTTATAAGCAATACGATATGTTGTTGAAATTGCAGCTAGAACATAGCCCTATGAAGATAGGAACAATAATGTGTTTACAATTAAAAGTTGTGATGAACAACAATTAAAAAGTTTAAAAAAAATTGCGTTGCTATTATCCAAAATACTAATAAATTTATCTATAGTTTAATAACACAGCCCCTTGGTTCTCTGGGTCTAAACTAACATTAATCCAGTCACTGTGAGAGTTAATTTCTTTGACCATTAATGATTATTTTAGTGACAGCAATAATTAAAAATATCAGGCATTGAAACATGCAATGCTTCCCAAACTTTTAGCACATAGTTTTATTACCCTCCACCGTCTCCTCATATTCCTACCCCCATGATGAGTTTAATGAATAAGTCTTAAGATACAAAAATGTTCAAAATCACAGTTTATTTGTGGCCCTACAAAAGTAAAAATGGCAATGAGTTAAATTGTAAATGACACTCCCCAGTAATGGCAGAATATGAAAACTCAACTGTTGTTGTAGCATGTGGATGACTTTGATTCCAAGTGCATTATAATGTTAGATTCACAGCTTATATACAAATTTCATGCCTAAGGGAATTGCTCATCATGGGAAGGGAATAGCTCATCAAGGGAAAGCTCCATTTTTCTTTGATAAAATTAAGATGTACATTTTCTAAAGGCTGTGGCATGAATCAATCCCTTTCATATCTCTTGAATATCCCTAAAAAAACTTCCCTATCCACCTCATAATTCAAACAGATTTGGAACGAAAACAATCTCTGATGCATGGCAGAGATTACCCCATACCACAAAGACAAAACCTTATCCCTCACCTATATATATATATAGATATGTACCTATGTTGAGACTGCCAAAGGTGAGCAACACCACTGCTTCATCCCCTGAAAAAAGGTTTCCTTTGTTGAAAAATTATAAAATATCTTATTATTAGTATCCTGCTAAGCCAAGTCAACAGACCAATACCTAATATGTTGTTAACTCATTAAGATCTGTACTTATCAACCCTTTCCTCAAAAATAACAAGCAATTAGTCATTCAAAGTTTCCCTTTAGATATGCGGATTTAATTTTGACAAATTTTACATTTTTCCTCCACAGGGATGAACCTTGGTCTGATCCAGGTAAAAGCTGCAATTGCTACACTGATAGCAAAGTATGATTTTTCACCATGTGAAAAATCATCCCTACCTGTTCCTATGGACCCAAATAGCCTCACTGCCACAGCTCAAGGAGGAATATGGGTGAAGGTGACTTCATTAAAGAAGAAATATTAAATTATGAACTTTTCAAGATAAAGTGGCCATTTGGACTTATTGCCCATCACAGTTTAGATTCTCAAATTTCATCAAGGAGTTACAGATTAACCATTCTCATTACTCTATTCATCAATATTAAATGCCTTTGTGGCTATGGCAAGCATCATTTAAACTCATTTCTAATTATTTAACTGAGTATCAATTTTTACTGTACGAGTAAATCATTCAGTGAGACAACTAATACCAAATATACAAAATTATACTTCAACCTTAGCTAACAAATATGATATTGGCAGAAGAATTTGACCCCACCAAAATAGTGTTTCCTGATTCCTTTTAGAAAAAGGACAACTATTTTGACTCATACCACATGATCAAATTATATCTTCATCAGTTATCACAGAACTATCATGTTACTTAAAGAGAATTATACTGGAATACAAGATTTAATTGCAGCTTAGAAGACCTGTTAAAAATTTAAAAGCTGAGAAAAAAAATCAGCATTATCAAAACAGAAGGTGGAAATCATTTCTGTTGAATCCATAAAAATGAGGCATGGCAGTAAGCATTAGAAGAATTTATTAACTAACACTAAATAAACCTAATGACTTCACAAAAGATGCATTTCAATCATACCAATAAGTTGGATTCAGATGTATGTTTTTTTCTTTTTATATTTATTAGCTTTAAATTAATTTTCTCTTAAAATGTATTTTTGAAAATTTTAAAATAAAACAGCATTTGAAAAACTTGTCAAATTCATTTCTCTTGTGCTCTTGTTTCTAGGTGATGAGGATGTGTGAAAAATGTAACTGCTAGGGATTAGTGAAGGTTCATAGAACTTTAAAATAAAACCTATCAACAAATTAGCAGCTAAAATTGCTGTTCAAGCAGGAGATAGTATGTATGTTATTTATGCTACGGAAAAAAAGGAAATAAGGTGTTATTTGTAGTGCACAAGCACTTCATAAGTCCACGATTATATGTTATAGTTTCCATTGACCATCTAAAAGCTATGCCTACTTGCTAGTATACTCTTAAATTTAATAAAAATGGAGAAAGTTCATATTCTAAACTCACGTCACATATACTCCATGAAAATTTTGTTTATGGAAATTATTTGGGACCACCTTCAAATGGGTTTTTCATAACCATCACCACAGTTATCAACCACAAGGTCGGTTTGATAGGTGAGGATAGAATTAACCGAATATCAAGCCCAACAGAGCATGAAATTCAAACAAAAGGATGGCCCAGTACCCAAAAAATCACACAGCTTGGGTGAAGGTGAGGGTGTCCAGAGACATCACCGAGAATCGAACCTGGGCCCGCCAGTTTGTAACTCAGCGCTCTACCCACTAGACTAACACCCCCCCCTTATTTTCATAAGGTGGTGGTAAAAGGTTTGTTACCTACTTCTAACTTAACAAAGACTGCCATCGGGATCAAAATACAAAGTGCACACTCGCATTTTTATTTTCGCGCAAATACATATTAGGTATGCATGCCAAGTTTGGAGTCACAGTTTATTCACATTTTCTGCACGCTTAGGCATGTTAAAACATTTGTATGTTCTCATTTGCGTATATAGTCCAACGGAATTATCAGTCCAGTAAAGTAGGTAGCAAGCGTATGCATATATTTTGAACTAATTTCTTTAAAAGTAAATTGAAAGATGAGATGATTCCTGAAGACCTCGATAACTGGTATAATGTTTGGTGAGTAACGGAAAGCAGCTCCTTCCCTAGTGGTAATTCGGGACAGTGCCCAAAAAGAGGTGGCCTCTTTAATAACTTAGCGCCCCGTTTGGTACCATGGGCTGATTGCTAACTTCCAGTTAGAATTTCTCGCACCAGAATCACTGAAATATTTCTTTCAATTGTCGAATGCAATACAATATCTGACGAAGAACCTGGACTCTTTAAGGAAGGTTTACTCTTAGGTTCTTCTCCTCGATTTTTTCAACAAAAATTTAGTTTTCCTCGTCGCAGACATTGCTGCCTCTATTAGCCGATTGAGGAAAGGTACCTAGGAGTCACTCCATTTACCTAGCACCAAGTTTTAATTAAAGGTTCAGTGAAAAAAATTACTTCCTCTATATTTCCGCATAAATGTTCTCATTGTAAGACCGATTTTATCAGAGTAATATCAGTTGGAATTACACAATTTTATTTCGACTAATCTATTAAAAACGTCATCAACACACCCAGTTCCCTAGTTTATGACACCAGTTGACTGCTGATACGGGGGCGGGATGTGTATTTTCTCGGCTCATAGGGTTAAATGTCAAACAGTGACAATGAAATTCGACTCACAGAGATTAATCTGAGAAATGCCGTAATGACTGACTGGAATTTCAGGAAAATATCCAAAGGGAAATAAAATATATTTATTTCAGGGTGGGAGGCTCATTTTGCATTACCTGGTTTTCTTATTTTCTATTCAATAACAATTCATTTTTCCTAATATGTTTTCAACTTTGACAAGTAAAGACAAGGAATTTGTAATTGATTTGCTCAGTGGGACTGCCAACATCAGTATATCCGTACCAGCATTTGATAATCAAGCTAAACTGAACACTTAGCTACCATAGTGATCAATTTTAAACCAAAATGAAAAAGAATGTTTTGAAAGAGAGGATTTTGAAAATTAACGTTGCACCGAAATTACTGTCTCGTCATTGGTAGATACAAACATCGTGAAACTCAACAAGCATTTCTTCCTTCTCCCTCTCAAAATATTATGGACTAAACCTCTGAATAAAAAAAATCCAATAAATATTTTTTAAACCAATACAAAAAACTCAAAAATTAACTATTAACACAAAAAACGTTAAAACTAATTATAAAGAAATAAAAAGTAATAATACAGAAAAAGCACCCGGGTTGGTAAAATAAAGTAATTTTTGCAGTGACATGCCGATGAACCAAAAATCAATTTTAAATCGGAATGAGATTCTGCGACGAGAAAAGGAGGCGCACCATTGATGAGAAGGAAGTTCGTCCAAAGAAGACATACCTAGAGTCCTTTTAGAGATTCTTCCTCTTAGAGAGAGTCGTAATGGGAAAAATATGAATTCTTTAATCCGAGATATTTTTTGACCTGAATTTTTTATTTTTGAGATATTTTCGTTTCAAAACTTAAACACTCCTGTAATCGGCCGCCTTTTCTCCGGCACAGGCATTATGAAATGATGTTCCATATTTTATAAACATTATATTCTTAAAATATGCAATGATAGCAAAGCAGTGCAAATTACAATAGCAAAAACTACACCAATAGCAAAGTTAAAAAAATCACCATTTGTATAACTAAAAAGTCGGCCAATCTGGTTTACCTCAAGCAGTTACTCTCATTCGCTTTTCCTACCCGGCTATTTTTAAAATGAAAAAAAAAAATGTTTTTAGCAAGTTTGAATAGCTACTACCATTTTGTATGCGTACGAAAAATAAGGAATATACGTGTGATTCTCATACAAGGCTGAGAAGTATGTATTTTTCAATCACATAATTTGTATTATATGCACGATTAAAAATGCCCCACTCACGAGCAATGAAATTGAAGAATGACTGCATTCCAGATGGAATGCTTGAGTCGAGTTAGGACAGCAGAGCTAAGGGCCGCTGTGGCGAAGGCCGGAGGAAATATAAGCCACAAAAAACATTTCCCTCTGCTAATAGTGAAAATGCACTAATCATTATTGATATAAATATTCAGAAATAGTGTGCAAATAGCTATTAACGAGGAAACATACCAGAATTCATTTGACCAATAGACTGAATGTTGATTTAAAGAATTTTCCTCAACGATATGTTTATGTCAATTGGCACTTCATTATTTCTTTGACCCAAAGTTTGATTTTAAAATGGGCATAGCAAAATTTCTGAGAATGTTGAGGTGCTGATCTCATCTGATTTTTTACTATAAAGTTCGAATTCCTACTACCCCACAGAATTTAATGATTTGATTTTCCTGACGAATGTTTAACTGAGTAATTCAAATATAGTGGTTTTTATTATTTATTATTAAAAGAACACAATATATTTCAAATATCTTTCTAAAATATCTAAAAGTTTAAAAGACCCTTCAATTCTTATTCCATACGGTGGCTACGTTTGGCTATGGTAGGTACTTACAGCTATAGCTATGCAATGCATTATAATATGCAATGCATTATAATGCATTGCATGCATGCAACTAATTATAGTTAACTTAATTCACAAATTTTTAGGGAACACCTGGCTAACAATTAGGACACTATTTGGAGATTAATTATTATTTATGAGATTATATATTTTTATTTAGGAGATTATATATTATTATTTATGGAGATTGAAAATAAATTAACCGGGGCGAACGAAGACGCCACTTCATTTAAAAACGCCATTTAAGACGCCATAAGTCCTCGGAACGGCCATGGGTGAAAGACCGAGCTTAAAACTTGGAGAATCACGGCGTCATAACAAACACACGCACGTTTTAAGTTCAAGGAGAAGGAGTCTTAAAATAGGAACACGTATCTCTTTTTCTCGTGACATTGAAAGACGGTGACGTCGTCGTTACGTGGGCAAATCTCGCGATTTCTATGCGTGGGTGCTACCAGTGGAATCCAAGGATTGCTTGGAAGGGGCCGAATTCGTTTTAACTCTGCCTTTGAAGACAGAAATATATTCGCCGTTGCACAGGTCGAAAAAGTGTAGAAATTACAGAAGAGCAAAAAAAGAATGAATTTACGCACCGTAAAAAAGGTAAACGATTCCTTCATTGATTTAGACGTCAAGGACACAAGTATTCACCTTTACATGGAGTTTCAAATATACCCCATTCCGTATAATTGGTCCTCAATTACTTCGGTATGATTCAACGCCGAACGTAGCATTTTAAAAAGTACTTATAAAAATACTTTTCGCAAACAAGTACACTTCAGTATTGGGTAACTCCAAGTTTGACTCAAATAATTACGTAGAACATAAATCAACGCGAAATACTACTGTGAACTCAGCCAACCCTAGGATTGATTTGAAAGCTCTTACTTCAACTAAAGACTTTAAAGAAACAATAGCACATTATATGGTATCCAGATACATTCAAAGTTTGCATAGCGATGGATTGTTCCAGCGATCACCACATTATTATCGCTCGCGATCACAGATAGAGTGAATTAAGCATAAATTGTGCGGTAATTTTTAACTTGATATGGAATGTTTGCATTTGAATGAAATCACAATTTTGAACTTTGAAGTCAAAGTAGCATCTTGAGACAAAGCAGTGTCAACTATTTATGTTGGGCAAATTTTTCATTTTACGCATGATTAATTAACAGTAGTCCTCCGGTCAAAGTAGGCATTTGATGGACCCAGGGACTAAGCACTGCAACCCTTCTGAGCTTCTAGCAAGGCAAATAAATACCCTATAGCCACACATCACAATAAACCATATTTTAACACCACCTTCAATCAATCTCCTATCATTCGGTCCAATATTCTCAGCATTTTCCTCCCTCAACATCGCTTACCTAACATTCTCACTACTATTACAATCTTCAACCTTCTATTGCCTCTTGCATTCACTTGTCTAGCCTTATTTGAATTTCTCCAAACAAAACTCTCCCCTCCCCCTACCATTCTTTGCTCGTTATTCTTACAGTCCATTTTGTTTTCCATTCCTACTCCACAAAAACGTCACGAAATCCTCCTATATACGCTTATCATATTGCCTCAAGGACCATGTTACGGATCCAAAAACTACGCTCCGTTTCAAAGTTTTCAGTTAAACTCGTATTTTCTTAGCATCTTTACTTAATGGATTCCTGCCGTCAACTCCATCTTCTTTTTAAAAGGTACTTTACCGAACGCAATTCTCTCAATGTCCATACTACTTTGCCCATTTTAGTTTAAACACTTCCTAAATAAATAAATCTGTCCTTTTTTCCCTCCGGCTGAAGTGTTTGACTTAGCCTTCCTAATTCTTGAAAGCTTAAAAACCTTCGTTTACAAATGATTAAAACTCATCTGTATTACGTTCAACAATGATTGTACTAATACATATGATAAATATGCGAAAAGATCAATTTTATCCACATTAATTTTTCAAATATTTTGGAATTAGTAACCACATCCTACTTTTCAAATCATAGCCAAGATCTTAATTAAACCTAGGACATAATTCTAATCACTTAAATTATGTAATGGACCACCCACTTATCATGGAACGTAAGCGATAGTAGCGCTGGTCTTGTAGCGACCCTGCCTGTCACTTTATTTTTTCTTGGTTCCTTGAATTAATATTTTCAATTATCTTTTTGCAATGCCCTTGGTCTTCCTCTTTGGTTCTTCCCTTCTTGGGCTCTATCCATAACGGTTCTCATAAAACCACACTAGAATATCCGCAATGAGTTATTTTTACAATCTTATTCGATATTTTTCTATTCCTATATGGTATTTTTCTATTCCTATTCGGAGTAAGGAAAGTCACATTAGCTTTAAAACCGTAGAATTTCCCCTTTTTTAGGTTTCACAAATTAGTTTACATAGCAGGATCAAAGTCTCTAATTTCCAATTCCCCATCAATTTCGAAGGAATTACTTGGATTCCACGCGTCTTGTTTGACCCCAAGTCGTTGACCGTTCTTCCGAGTTTGAAGCATCCTTTCTCACATTTTCCATGGAATATTCCTCGTCGAGTATTTCTGCAACGATTCCTGCTCTCCTGCTCAAGGACGACTCCTAGATTTCCAGACCCAAATAATATCTTTCTTCGATCGTGCCTGTTTTTACGTCCCCCAGTTCTTTTTCTCGTATCTGCTGGGCATGTCAATCTCAAAGTTTGGTTTCCACTTATCTTTTCCTCCACCATTTTTTTTCTTATTTTTATTTGAAATTAAAAAAAAAACTTTTGGATGGAACTTAATTGGTTATTGCTTGCGATAACTACAAAAGACGGCAAGTAGATATCCTCTATCTCACTTAATTTCTAAAGCCTCAGATTTATAAGAACATGGCCATTTCGACAAATTTTCATGGGTTCAGGCTTATTCGCCAAATACCTTCTAAGCATGGTTTTAAAACTGCATTACAAAATTTTAATCTGATCAGAAATCCAGTAAACCTTTCTTTCATTCCTTTTCCGGGATCCAAATATCCCTGCTGCTCTTGCTCTTTTCCAGTAATTTCATTCCACAATTCCAGACGTACAAGAACACTCAATTTCGATAACTACAGAACAGGTAATAACACTCAACGCTGGATAACCTAGGATATTCCAAAAGAGCATTGAGACCGGAGTATCGTCCGACAGGCAAAACATAAGTGACTGCATACATATCGCATTTGAATACCTATATGGAGTAGTAACACGCATACACGGTATCCGTGGCTACGAATACCTTCGGAAAATATGGATTTCGGCACCCTACCACCCCCCGGTACTAATTTTACGCCTTGGTGTGTTGTGCGGATTATCATAAGTGCACGGACACGTTTAGTGTACAGAAAACTACTCTGCCACGTAGGCGTGGTGTCCGGAGAAAATTTCCCCAAGTTGTGGCCCTTCCTCAGATGATAATCTTATTACTAGTAAAAAAATGCAATAGACTGACCGCGTTCACGACGATGACAAATTGAAATTAGCAAAACGTATGCACTTAAGAATTTACGGAGAAGCCTGTCGACTCAATTAATGTGTAAAATCATAAAAAAACACTAAAGGGGCACAATAAACCTTATGATGTATGATAGGAGGTCTATTTACGTATTGAAATCTTGATAGGCATTTCCAAGCCCACTCGGTTGAACTTGCGGGAAACTCACGCATCGGCTTACTCCAAGGTTGCGGTTTGAATCCCACCTCGAACTTGGGTGTCTATTGCCATTAAAGCAATTTTGTGACCTGAGTTTTTATGGCCGTTAAAGTTAAGAAAAAATTCCAATTACTGCATCTGGGAAGTTGTCTGTAGGTAAAGAAACTGACTATGATTTGTATTTTATTGCAAGAACGGAGAGGTATCAAACAACAAATAAACTGTTATCAGTCTGCCTTCTTTCCGTATCTAATCTTCTTCGAATCTAATCATCTAATAAAAGATTCTTCTCAATTTCTCAAGAGGCTTTAGGTTCTCAATAGAAGTTCATTTCAGTCAAGCATTCTTGCGCTCCTGAAATCAATAGCTGCTCCCTAATTTAGATATCACGCAATATTTTCAGTTTCCACGAAAACTACTAATAAGATGAGTCCTGGAATGTCTGTGGGAGGACTGAAGGAAAGATACGTAACAATGAAAAACAAAAGCCACAAAAAGTGAAAGAATTTTGCTACATGAAAATTTTTCCACAGAAAGTACAGTCTATTTACAGCCAAAATAAAAGCCTCGAAATTAGTTAACGCTTCATCCACGCTAACATAAGGAGCCTACCTCTCTATACGATGCGAGGCTTGACCAGAGGCATAAGTAGTGAAAAGAACTTTTCAAAACAAAGGAAGAAAGAAGCAATGGAAATCAAGCGTTGCAAGAGAACGATGAATATCAAATGGACGGACCGAATGACTGACGAACAAATTCCGAAGAGTGGGTGAGGAAAGGAGCTTGCAGAAAGCGTTGTAAAGGAGTGAACTCATCAGATATATTCGGAGGTAGGGCAGAGTGTTAGTGACATTCGTAGAAATATAAAAGAGAAAACAACAAAGGAGTACCGTGGATGTGAGATACATGAATCGGTGAATGGGAGACAAAAAAAAGAGAAGAAATATGAAGTCAGAGGTTAGCAGATAAGAAAATAAGACTGGGTAGCTACATCAAACTAATACTACGATTGATGACTGTCGATGATAACAAACAATTTTTCTTGCACCACATTTATTGCGATGGCAAAACCTAGGATTTGCTATGGAACTGAGAAATACCTAGGATTCTTGCTCTAGGTACAGGTACTTTAATAATACCAACAAAAGCTAGGATTTGTACCGGTACCAAGGTTTATTTTTTTACCATGAAATAGCAAGGTCTTACGTACCGGTACCTGGGATTCTATATTGAGGTACTGGAACCGAGGTACCGGTGACTAGGCTTCCTGCCCTAGGCACTAAGTCCTGGTTAGCATTATGCTTTCTAATACAACACAACGTAGATAAAACTCGACATTCATGAGGTCCACCATGATATTCGTCATATGATTACGGATTACGACGCACGCAGGTAGGATTAAGGTTGCGTGGACATAGCCAGTGCCCTAGAATGGCGGGCAATGTCCTAGACTACCAACCGCAAGATTACGAGTTTAAAATCTGGTTATCAGGTTAGTGCCTTTAGACAACCCCCGCCTAAACAATAAGGAGCGATTTCTTGTATTCCGGGAAGCCATAAACGGCATCGAGGATGGAGATTGCCCTCTACCGTAAATACGGAGTTCACGCGTGAAATGGTTTTCAAGTAGAGAAGACGTCTTCCCACCCTCCTGGATAACGATGCTGCCATTTAGTTTTCACTTTACTAGCCATTTAGTCATTACACGGAAATACTAGGCATATAGTATCCCGAAATTCAACTGAACGATTTGGTGCTAATGTTCAGAAACTTTGAGAATAAGTGCCCCTTTCGACTAAAACCTGGAATTAAAATACATACTTTTAAATAATAACTCTACACAATATAAGGGAGTTGACATTTATATCATCGCTCACATCAAGTCATGATGAATTGCCACTCTTGTTTTTATCTGTGGGAAATGTTATCGTTTCCTTACTTCTCCATATGACACTGAAATACTCTTTCCTCTTGAAACTAAGTGAGACATAATTATCCTAAATTAAAATCAAACGAAAACTTCTTTTACGTTACGTTAATTAAATATTTTGTAAAAAGAAAAGAGAAAGATTTCGACCCGTTTCCGGGGTTTAAAAAGGAATTATGAATTAAATACCATGATGCTCTAGGTCTCCTTTTTTAAGGAATGGACGCAGAAAAGAATAAAAAAATATGCCACAAGGAACTCCTATGCGAATCGGCTCATCACCAGTCTAAAATAAACATAGGTTCTCCAGAGAGAACGCGACGTTATCAGCGCATGGGAAAAAAAGATTTTGTTTATCGCCTCAGCGTCCGAATAGAGCAGATGTCGTCATTCTGGAGTGGGGAAGAGGAATATGTGCGAAGGGGAGAAAAGGAGAGAGTGAAGAGGAAGGGAGGGAGTGAAGAGGAAGGGAGGGAGTGAAGAGGAAGGGAGGGAGTGAAGAGGAAGGGAGCGAGCAAAGATGAGATGGAAAGCAATAGAGAAAGGACGCAAGAGACTATGGCCTTCGTCTCTTCCTCGGCGGAGTGTTTGATCACACCATTTTTTTCGAGCCATAGCTAAAGTCTGAGAGGAACGGAGTTTCATTTCGTCTCCACTCTATCTCCGCGTTCTGCTAGAGTTGCGCCGCAGCAGGATGGCTGCGTGTAATTTACGGCTCAAAGCTGCAGAGTAGCAGACAGAAAGGGAAATATAACCCAGGGAGTGAATGGTACCGAGGATCAAGATTGTAACCCTGCCTGGTGTCGTAAGTACAGATATTTCTGTTTTCTATTTGAACAGATTTATAGATTTAAATCACAATGCTTGAATTGAAATTAATGCCATTATTGCCGTGTATAATCAATCATATAGTCAGATACAAATTATTCTATAATTACGCAACGGTGCAATATGTACTGCCATTGTATATGTAATGCCAAAGTATTGTTGAATCATTCCTGAAATTTCTGAATTTTACATAAAATATATTCCAACAAACTCACAATCAAATTTCGACATCATTCCAACTTACAAGCTCTTAAAAATTCACTGATATAAGGTATCTTAAATTACGAGAGAGTATGGATTTATCTTTTAAAGTTATTATGATCTTTTATTGAAATATCGACTTCTAAAGAACCACGAGGATTTCAAGGATATACAATACCTTATTCTGTGAAGCTATTTTTGATAAGTTGCCACAATATACTCGCAGTTTGCAGGCGACATACATAATTACAAACTTTTACTGTGATGCAAAATAATATAAGTTCTGGGAAAATATTGACGGTGAATGATTGGTTTTATTGCCTCTCCTGCTAAGTAGCACTATTTTCGTAGCCACCGGAGGGGGCAGCAACACGCCGATTCTCGAAGCGCTTTTCGTGGGCTGACAGTGGACCCAGAAGCGAAATCAACTTTTCACCTTAACAAAAATGCATGCAGTCACAGTGTCTTATCTCAGTGGAGTGTTTACTAATGGAGTAAAAAGATTAAAAACAGCCGCACTGGTGCATGATCACTGATATATACATCTTACATGCCGGTGGTTTTTCCCACCGACGACAATGAAGGCGCGGGACGCCTACGCCACGGGACACGTCTACTGCTGATAGGAACATCGAATGAGTCTTCGTTCTCACGAACGGGAGAGTGACTATCTATGAAGTGGGAAGTGACAAGCAAACAAAAGTCATGTTTCTGTAAAGGAAATTATTAGCACCAGACCTGTCTTTAATGAAGATGGTGCCAAAGGGCACAATACCAAGCATGGAAGAGCAATTGCATAGGCGTGAACAAGCGCAAGAATTTGGACATTTGGGAACTCCTATTTAACCGCTATGGTGACTGTGAATATCGGCTTTAGAGGCAAATCGTCTCTGGTGACGAGACATGGAACTACTGCACATGTTTTGGCTAAACTAAACACTAGGGTGTGAGTGAAAACATCCGCAGTCGCCGGTAAGAAAAAAAACCATGACTGAACCTACAGCAGGAAGTGTTATTGACAAAGTTTTAGGCTTCACAGATGCCAATGCTTCAATACTTTCGAGATAAAAAGGCTCAACTCGAATGATACCCGTTGCATAAAGCTGGTGATGGGAACACCAAGTTTTGGAATATCGGATCCAAAATTTATAAACTGATATAACTAGGTAATTAATTTTTCTTAACATTATTTTAGTACCCCACCAGTACTCATCGTACGAAGCTGATGAGAAAAGCAGGATTTAGTATTAGCAACTGAACCTTTACTGGGGCAAGCCCCCGCGGACCCTCCCCCCCCCCCGGGTTCCAAGCTCTAAGCGTATCCCCGGGATTCCGCCTTTCCTTTGATCATTTGTCTTTCCAGGCTTTGAGTGTTTACTCTTTGTTTGTCCAGTTTTTGACTGGCTAGCTGTCCGCCTCCTCTTCCGGGGGATGTTCCGGAAGAATCATCGGTAAGCCTGGTGGATCTCTTTCATTCCGTTCTTTTTCTTTTAATATCTCCGTTATCATCATTTTGAACAGATTTATATATTTGGGCCGAGTTGAGGTTTTTCTCGTAATTTGTTCCCCGTCTTTATCCAGTGCTGTTTGTAAATCTGTTCTTTTATTCACATACTTCGGGCAGGTAAAAATGACGTGCTCCGCCGTTTCTTCTACTTGACAGTGCTTGCAATTTCTATCCTCTTTCAGCCCTAGGGGTTGGAGTTTCCCCCAGAAATTGCCGTGTCCGGTATCTGCCTGAGTCATATAGTAGTTTTGGTCACTGCAGTTGGTGTCTAGTCTTTCTTTGACCTTTGGGAAATATTCATAGGTTTGGTAGAATATCACCTTTGGTAGAATTGCTCCATTCGTTTTGCCATTTCTCTAATGCCTTGGATCTAATTTCGGCTCTACTTTCCGTGGAGTCTAGTTTTCTGACCTTATTTTGGTAGATTTGTCGTCTTTCCCAAACCTTTATTTGTATAGGTATTACACCTGTTATGACGCACAGGGCTTCACCTGAGACGGTTCGATATGATCGATAGGCCATGAGTAGGCCTGTTCTTTGGACTGCCTTCAGGATTTCATTACTTTTTTGGCGTATTTCCAATTCCTCCCCCCAAATTTCTGCCCCGTACAGGATTATTGGCTCAATTAGTCCTTTATAAATTCTTACCAGTGAGCTAAAATTGTATATTTTATGTTTTCTTGCCATCATTTTGAATGGCATTAGGACTTTTTTGACTTTTCCAGAAATATACCTGCAATGTTGCTGGTAATTTAGTCTCTCACCTAATATTACCCCTAGGTATTTTAATTGGACTTCGTTTTTAATTGATACACCTTCCATCCTAATGTGTGGTTTCCTTTTGAGTTTTCCTTTTAGAAGGATTGCCTTAGTTTTCTCCCTAGAGAAAATTAATTTTCTCTCTTACCCCACTTTGTTATTTTTTCCAGGGCTTTTTCTGCTTTGGTCTCGAGCTGGTTTCTGCTGTCTGCTGCAATTGTCACGATCCCATCGTCAGCGTATGCTGCTACTTCAATGTCTTCTTCGTGCTCTATCTTTAACTTCATACAGTAAACACGTATTTACTTACAGACAATAAAATACTAACTCAATGGCGGAGTCGATTCAAATACTTAGAGTTGCATGCAACGGTAAGGCGGGTGCTCTTTAAAAATATCAACTCCTACTTCAAAAAGAAAAGGGCAAGCAATATAGAGGTAAATAGGGTCAGCTTTTGTATCTGATTGAAATGATACACCCATGAAAGAGGTTATGACTATTTTAGCATCATGCACATTTTTATCTTGCATTAACTAATATCAAGCAGCTATTATATTTAATATAATTTAGTAGCTAACATAGTGACTTTTATTTTTTTTGACACATTAAACCTAACGGTCATATTCTTAGTTATGGAAAGTAAGCGATACGGAAGTTGTGAATATGCAGATGAACGGATTTCTCAACCGTTTTACTTCACATTGCCACTTTAAATCCATTAAAAGGTGTTGATATTATATTATTAAATATGATTCTCTGTACACAACCCTAATACATATTTTTCTTGAAAATACCAAAGGCGTGCATTGAAGATAACTCAACAACTAAAAATACAATATGAGCCATTCAGGAGGGTAAGACTCCAATAAAAACAAATTCAAGACACCTAAAATGCCATTTCACTTCACATTTCAGATATTTTCACAATGGAGTGCATCATGGAAAGTTTAAGCTCTGCTCAAATCTTGGGACTTACTACGGCTGTAATTTCTATAGCTTTCGTGTGGTTCTTCATTGTTCCACTGACTCACTGGCGAAGAAAAGGTATTCCTCATGTGCCAGCCATACCGATCTTGGGCAGCGTGAAGGACTCATTATTCCAGAATATATCCGTGGCGGAGGAACACCAGCGGATCTACCATGCGACAGAGGGCTATAGATATGCAGGTTTTCACAATTTTTCCAGGCCATCCATAATACTGAGAGACCCTGAGCTCATTAAGGATGTGATGGTGAAGGATTTTTCTAGCTTCCACGACAACGATTTCGACGTAACTCTCTCGATGGACCCAATGATGGGAAGGAATCTATTTTTCATGAACGGGGAAATGTGGAGACGAATGCGGACCACCCTAACGCCAGGCTTCTCCTCGGGGAAAGTGAAAATGGTCTTTCCCTTGGTGCTGGAAATTGTTGAGGACTTGAAACGACACCTCTCTGAAATGAGGGAAACCGAGATTGAGCTGAAGGAGATTTCTTCTCGGTTGACCACGAATGCAGTGGCTTCTTGTGCCTTCGGTATAAAACTCGATGCACACAGATCTGTCGAAGACGAATTCATGAGAGTGGGGAGGGAGATGTTGGAGCCGACCCCGGCGAGAGGTTTGGCGCAGCTACTGTTCATGAATGCACCGCTCCTGTCGCGAATCTTCCGGATCAAGTTCATACCGACGAAGTGTGCGAATTTCTTTCGCAGCGTGGTACGTGACATTGTATCCATTAGGCAAAAGAGCCAGGAAACGCGCAACGATTTCCTCAACATGATGGTGTCACTGAAGTGTGCCGGAAGACTGGGGGTCCGCACGAGCAAGGAAGGAGTCATGGCTGAGGAGGGTTCAACTAAAGATGAAGCGGACATAAAAGGATTGAAGGGAGAGGCTATAGGTAAGTAAATGTGAATTTTTACAGATGGCAAGGAGAATATATCCCCTCTCGAATAAATCCCTCGGTTGGCTTCCCTTATCCCGATTTACTGCTTCCTTAAAACTAAGACGCTCTGTCAATAAGGCAGATGAATTTTACGTAAGTTGTTATCGGAATAATGCTATATTTAGGACGATATCGTTAGTAAAAATAACATTCTATGATCACTCGAATATTACAGTCAGTGTTATGCCTAATGTACGCGCATGCGTAGTGATAAACAGTTGCGTGCTTTAGGCAAATCTCAATCCTCTCATACTTGCAGCATGCAAGAATTATTTTGAAAATGAAATCTAACTCATGAATTGCAGCACAACTAAAAACATAATAAAATGTGGAAAAACAAGTAAAAATCAGCAGACGCACGAAACATTGTGAATGACACATTTCGGTAACGAAATCATTCATCGTGGAAGCTACATGATTATCGCTATTATTATTACTACGATAAATGTATTACCTTTTCCCAGGTAACGAAAAACACTCATCACAGACGGTTCACACGGAAAGCGTAGTTAATTGCTATTACAGCAAAACGATTTCGTATTTGCCATTTATGAATGATGATTACTTAATTTTTTCCATTTCCATTTATTTTTGCGGAATGGCTTCACCTCAAATTATTTCATCACCAGTTTTCATTAGAGATTATCATTTGAATTCAAAATAATTGCTATCACATGAAATTGTATTCATCACAAGAAAATCGGCAAGAATTGATTCATGAATTATTTAGTGTCAATGAAGTTGAAACTTGGTCAACAACTGAACTGCGCTTATTCTATCAAACTAATTATCCGCTACCTCAACTTAAGCCAATTTTATCGCAGCGACTTTTTCCTTTCTCAAATTGCCTGTCTCTTTAGGGGAAGACATTTATTTAATAGAAAATTAATACCTTCGTTTCTCGAGCAAAGAACTTAATTAGCCGAAAATACATAGTTGTGACGTAGGTATATACTATCATGCAAATTCCCCTGAATTGGAAACAATTTTGATGTTATGCCCCTCAAATAAAAGATTTTCTATCTATGTGGATTTTGTTTTAAATTGATATATAGAGTGAAAATATTATTCTGGTAAAAATCTATTTGCCATTGAAGAGTGATTGTACCCTTGCAATGGTCTCTTTTACGGCACCCAAAGCCACTTTCGATAAAAAATAAGATTAGTTCATAATGTTATCATTCATCAAGCTTTGCTTTCAGGATCGCCTGATGTTGCGTCACGCTAGGAAGCAATTGGAACTCACCACATCTTCGTTTCTTACATTTCGCCGGACAAAAACATCGGTGCAGAGAGGATTCTCAACGACCCTGAGTCTCTAGACGACGTGACTGCCCAACTTCTGGGCTTCTCTTTGGACGGCCAAGACACTTCGTCAACGCTAATCAGCTTCACTTTGTTTGAATTGGCGCACAATCCAGACGTGCAGGAAAAGCTTCGGACCGAGGTGGTCGGGGTGAAGGCCAACCACGGGGGAACACTGACGTACGAAGCTTTGCAAGAGATGCCCTACTTAGAGATGGTGCAGCAAGGTAAAATGAGCGTTCATACGACCCTAGAGCAATGAAAAATATATCTTACACGTACAACAGGTAGAGTCCCGATGCCAATGAACGGCAATTTCTTGATGATCTTAAAATTAAGCGATAAAACTGGTATGGTGGATAATATTTACTGGCTTCAGATTTGGAGAGCCAGAGTTTGACTCCCGTGATTAGTAGAATTTTTTTGGTTATCACAGCTTGCTTTCATGAACCCCCTGTGTAACTAGCTCTGAAAGAAGATGGCAATTGGGAGATCCGAATTCAAATCTAGACAGGGAAAATGATTTTTTTTCATGAAGACTCTCCACTAATCTTATGATTTTATTCCCGTCTTTCCGTTACTGCGTACTTGATGGAGGCTATTTAGGTGCATTTCATCAAAAAGTAAAAATATATATTCTGTAATGCAGCTCCGTGACTCTATGGACTATCTTTGATGGGGCTCGAAACAAATGGCTGGGATCTGTCGAGGGGTGGTATTGTGGTTCGGCTGCAGGCCAAGGTAGCGCGTACACCCAAATCCGGACTAAACTCTCTATTTAGAAGGAAATGATTTTAAGTTACAAGCGTTTTACGGTTTTCATTAAGAGCTTTTGATCATTGAATAAATAGAGACGTCCTGGCACTAATGCTTAGGGGATAGCATAACAGGAGCTTCAAATAACTCGTGAAGTCACGTGGAGACACGCCTTTTGCCTCCCTGTGATAAAATCGAATAAACCAGGATTCATTCTTTATTCACTGAATGATCGAAGAATCTATAAGACTTTGAGCGACGCAGGGTGACTAAGAGCTACGATAGGGAGGGAAGAAGTATTTAATTAGCTTTGACCCCCATTACCTTAGGCTCTGCCACATACATTTTCGCCCCGATGCCCGTCTACAACATTTTGCGATGTTTTTCAGAGTCGTTACGCAAGTACCCCCCGGCTCCGTTCGCCCCTCGGAGGTGCACGCGACGCTACCACTTTCCTCCACACGACGAGAAGACGCCCAGGGAAAACGGCGGCTTCTGGGTGGAGGCGGGGACGCCGGTGTTGATTCCCATCTATGCCATTCACCGCGACCCTAAGCACTACCCTGCTCCGGAAACTTTCAACCCCGAGAGATTTTCCAAAGGCGCGGAAAGGTTCGGGAAAGGAGACACCTTCCTGCCCTTCGGCGATGGACCAAGGATGTGTATTGGTGAGAAACGTTACCATTTCCACGAGAAATGCCAGAACTCAAATGACCGAGATTAATCGGGAGAGCATTTTATTCCCATTCCTAGAAATCTGTTCCGATTGCAACATGAGGATGCAAAACGGTAGAATATTTGACCTGAAGCATTAATTTAATCCAACCAGGTCGATTGTTCACCTCTGTCTAAGAAAATAATTTAATTTTTGAATTTCTTAACACTATTGATTGGTAAAGATCACAAATTCAGGCCTGATGTGGTGGAACGAATTCATACTGATA
>LYUA01000035.1:1754371-1766185 GCA_002093875.1 Calopteryx splendens | reverse complement strand
CAAGAAGCATCCGTCAAAAATATGAGTGTCCATTGAAATGTGACTATATTTTTCGTGTTAATTTGTGTTCATAAATATATATTCACACAACTGTGTGTGTATGTATGTATGTATATATATATACACCTACACACATCCATTCACGCATGTGTGTGTGTGTATATATATATATATCGAAAAAGTGTATCGCTGACTAATACTTCAACAAATTTCTTTCATTCACGTCTAAAGAAATACGAAAACGAACTAAATATCTAAACTACCAAATTTGGTCTTGATTTTGAGGTGAAGAGTGAAAGTAATCTCGGAGGAGGGAGAATCCATTTTAAGCACGGAAAACTTTAAACAAATTTCGTTACGCATACGTTTCATGAACTGGACGTAAACGCGTTAAATGGAGAATTTAAAATTATGATTCGAAGACATTTTTGAATTATCCGCATGCGAGCATAAACCCTTAAATTATGATTGCAGGGTCTGTAAACATACTGAAGGGAGATAAATTGGATGACATGGCAGCTCAGGCTATCGGTTTCTTCACCGATGGCTTTGAAACTTCATCAACACTGTTCGGTTTCACCATATTCGAGATGGCTCACAATCGAGATATGCAGCAAAGGCTCCGGGAGGAGGTACATGAGAGTATGGAACGTCACGGAGGAGCATTAACTTACGAGGGTATTCAGGAAATGACCTACATGGAAATGGTTGTACAAGGTGAGCTCCAAAAAATAAGCGCGGTAAATATATTTAATCAATGATTTTAGATCCATGGGCTTTTTTGTTTTCATTGCATTACTTGAACAAGAAAAATATGGTGTGTGTTATTATACATAACTTTCATTGCTATGATCCATTGACAAACAAGCTATGATAAATGGAGGTGACATGGAGTGTGGAAAAAAGGTGGAAGTTGCTTAAGTTTGTCTAAATAAGGATATTAAGATCATTTAAATCTGTAGATTTCCTTGCAAATTCAATGTTTTATAAAATATTCCTTCCGACAGCCTAAACGGATTCTAGCACGTTATTTTTGATCAGAGGGATTATCTAATGATCAGATCAGGATTAATCGTATGGGGCTTTATTGCTCTTTATGCGTCCCTAAAAATAAACATGCATAGAGTCAATAAAGTTCAGAATGAGTAAGTTTGCTTAGCGCCAACCATAAATCTGGTTGCTTAATGAGATAAATACTCTCGAGAACACTTCTGTAGACCCAATAAAGGGAGTCTACATTTCAAAACGCGCTATATCTCTCACTCTTTGGCCTAAGAACTCAGTTCGAAGTGCTCAAGGCTCCATTTCCTCTCGACTTCGACCACATGAATCGTCACTGTTCGAGCCCCCCAATTGTTATCGACATGTTTTATGAATTTAAACATGCCTTGATAATATATATGAGAAGAATTCACATTGTAATCGGTAAATATCAATCCCTAAAAGAATATAATTATAGTTTGGACCGTTCTGGAGTAATCAAAGAATTGACAAGGTTTTTATTTTACATACCAACCTAAGTAGAAATTATAATTCGGAATAATTTTTGTTTTATAAATTCATGAAATATTTCGAATACTGCAATTTTTTAAATGTATTTTAACCAAGTTTGAGGAAACTTTAAGAAAAAATCTATAAAACTCCACACAAAAATCGCAATACTATTACCGCAAAAAACATTTTAGCAGGCAATCTGAACAATGTGGTGGTATTTAAATGACTAGAGTTTATTAATTAATATTCAAGTTATTTAAAAGATGGTACTAGTAGCTGAGTCTGACTTTATCAAGATTGATGAGGCCAAATTGGGCAAAAACAATCTTTATTTACTACCCCGTTCATATTTACATTCTATTGCTTTTTATCTCTTGCTCCGTGTAATAACTCTGAACCATTCCACAAATAAGAAAACAACAACAGTTTCATAAAAAATATGCGGCTCATAAATCGTACATCCATGTTACGAGTCTTCAGGCGCTACGCATTGAGGACGCAAAATCAAAACATCCCTTAGAGCGATGCAGATCAATTATGAACTCTGAAAGGAGAGAAATACGCTAATCCTCCTCCAAGAAAAATCCTACTTTCTATGATAAAAACAATAACTTCATTTATTTTCATAAAACCAAGCCCACCGAAATATCTTCAACCATTTCAGAAGTCCTCCGCATGTACCCTCCCGCCATGTCCATCACCCGCATCTGCACCAAGAGGTACCAGCTGCCTTCAATCGAAGAAGGAACGGACTCCGAAGGCGGAGTATGGGTTGAAAAGGGAATGCCAGTTGTAGTTCCGGTCTATGGCCTGCATAGAGACCCACTGCACTACCCGGAGCCGGACAGATTCGATCCGGAGAGGTTTTCGGAGGAAGGCAAAAAGGAGAGACATCGATTCGTCCATCTTCCCATCGGAGAAGGCCCTAGGATATGCATCGGTACTTCCATGTTATTTTTTAAAGTCCTATTTGACCCGAAATTTCTCTTTCTCTGGCAAAATATCAAACCGAAAGTTCCTCTTAAATAACATCAATCACAATTTTTTTAAATCATGATATTGTGATAACGGAGTTAAAGATGAAAACATTTACTCGGCACGCCGATTTTTTTCCCAAGTTTCTGAAAGTTTTGGTCCAAGTTTCAGTGTTGAAAATATGCTCACTCGCTTTGATCATTAAAATTTAAATTAACTGGAAATGGCCATGGTAACAAACATATAGGCACATCGCACTCTTTGACTGCTGCCCTGCTTACGAACTTATCGTGCCTTTGACACATCACGTTAAGATTATATGGACGCGTGTAGGCATTGTGAGCGTATGAAATCGAAGCGGGTATGAAGAAATCGGTCGAGTGCTGACTGCATTGGCCATGCTTACAAACGAGTAGTCGTTTGTAAAAGAAGGTATATTTTCCTTAATGCTATTAGTTCGATCGAGGTAAAACAATGGTAGGTAATAATCTACATCATGTAGTGATTTGAATTCATTCCACAACTTTTATAGCCTTTTCTACGAGCCAGCCTGAATATTGGCTTTTTTGTCTTCAAATTCACCGCACCATGAAATGCTATTCGGTTTCCTATAAATTTATAAACCACATTAAAAAATTTATTTATACGAGACAAAATTTAAAATTTGATTTGAATTGGTTTCAGAACTTCATTTTTAATTCATACTACACACATGCACCGGACAGAGAACAGGCAAAACCTTTCCCAATAAAGTGAACGCTTCCTTAACGTATGGAAAAAAAGTATGCTCAATTGATAAAATATTTATTTTTAATTTCAGCAATTTATTGGATAAGTGAATGGGTTTCACCCAAAAACAGAGTCATACCCTTTGCATGAAAAAAATAGCATTTAAAGAATACAAGACTCGTGTATATATTAACCAGTGGCGCAGCCTGCGCTGTCTTTTTAAGCAGCATGGTGTTTCCATCCGAGAACACCGAAAAACCAATAATTACTCACCAACTATAAAAAAACCTCCCTTCTTCACATTACTCTCATTTTACAATAACATTCCAAATCACCTCCCACGTTGAGTATCCGCTTAATCTTTTTACCATGTGTTTGCACCGGTACCTACCGAGAAATACTCGTATATAGGATCCTTGCCCAGGTACCTGAACCTTGGATTAGGTCACCGTGGCTGGCGGGGCGTGGTTCAAGGTACATTCCTTTTCGTCTAGACTCGCGTTTAAGGAGCATTCATTAATCGCATGATATATGGAGGAGGAATAGTTTGCCTAAAGGAAAAAGCGACAGTGAAAAGAGGGGGATGATAGTCAATTCTGCGATTTACGGATATTTAACCATAAAACGAAGTGCACTTGAAAGTATTCGCGTAAGAAACATGGCAGGTTCATTTCCTAGGTCTAAAATTATGGAGTATAACTCACATACTACGAGTTTCATTAAGCCATCTTAATTTTACTAAGAAAAAATGAGATACTCAGAAAAAAGATGGCTAATGTCCTTCAAAATATGCTATTAGATTACTTTTAAGTTTTGTTTGCTCTCATTTTTTTTACATAAATTTACACGACATGCAGGCTATAAATCACTTTGTGACACCTCTGTAGAAGATGAAGAATAAAGTTTGCGATACACATCAGGTCTCAGCTCAGAAAAAAATTATTCCAAAATGGTGTGGAATACAGATGAGAGCTACTCGGTTAGTGAAAACACCACGAAAGTGCACAGAGCGCCAAGCAATTACCATGAAACCTGGGATGGGAGCTTTTGTAAACGCGTAGACTCGAAGATAGATAATTACAAAAGTATTAGACGTGCGATTTTTCTTTCGGAATCGGGGAAATTATCCAAGACCCACACCTTAAGCATGCGTAGCCCGGACAATGGTGACAAAGTTATAGAGACACAACGGAAAAAAGATAGATTAAGGATTCGTTTTCTCTTCCTATTATTTACGACCATAACATAAAAAGAGCGTGCACTATTTAATTAATATAACCATTCCCTTTTAGAAACTTGTTCCACTATAATTTTATGAATGGCGTTTTAATCCGCCATCCGACATCCGCCCTTGCCGCAGCTTAGACGAATGGGGTATCTATATAGAAGATGTGGACGAAAAAAAACACTGGAAATGTCTTTTGTTAGCCTAAAAATCTCCTTCTCCAAGCGAATTGAACGAGAGTCGTGAGCTGGTGCAGGAGTGAATTTTCTGGCTACGCCATTTACAGCAATGATATATTTCTGCACCATAGTACTTCACAGTAGGGTGCGTTATAACGTATGTATGTACCTATCTGATCACTCCAAATCTTTTTCTTTCACAGGTATAAGGTTTGGGTTTGCCCAGACAAAATCCGCGATAGCAACTGTTTTGGCCAATTACGAGGTGTTTCCATCCGAGCGAACCGAAAAACCAATAAAAGTTGACCCAAATAACTTTTTGTTTACTTCCAAAGATAAATTATGGGTAAGAATACGGAACCTGAAAAACTAAAATCACAAACCTTAAAAATAAAAAATACGGACGAAGAGGCGACGAGCTGCACTTCTTTGTGTCTAAGGTAATAAATCACAACGTTTCTTCTGCAATACTTTCCAGAATGAGAAATTGTTTACAATGTAATATAATACTTTTCACAAATAAAATATATACTGGTTGTACAGCATTTTATTTGTGCCTGCAGCGAATATTAATTTCTGGATAAAGCTCTTTATCCTCCCCATTCATCCCCTTAAAATCCATTATGACGATCAAGTTATAGATAACCATGTTGTTAAACGTAAACTTGTTTTTATTGGTCGGTAAAACGGTGAAGGTTACCTCCTCGACTAGCATTATCTAAAAAACAAAAGAGAGAGACACAAACGAAGGACCCAAACCGTGAAACAAGCAAGTCTTAAATAAAGCCATCTCAAAATGGGGCTTTTCCCTTTTATCTTTCACAATTGCATGTAACATACATAGATATTGAAAAAAGTGTAACGATTATGAGTGATTTGAGTCAGAGATCATGGATTAATTATAATCAAGAGCAGGGGAGGAAACGCTTTTGGCGTGCTTCTTAGATGCCGGGTTAGGTGTAATGCAGGAAGGATTTCCTTCGGAAGTATGTCCTATTGGAGATCATTAAAATGTTTATGCTATGAGAACATTTGTGGGGCGGAGTAAAGCATTCTGTGGGCCGTAGTGTCTCAAACTACGGTTTCAGCGACTCTCCAGATACCTTGCTACGTGACCAACTCTAGTCATCTCTCCTGCCTACGGACACCAGTCGGTAACTCTAGCGATAGAAAAATGGAAAGCAGAAAAGTTGGTATTATAGAACTGGTGACGATGGTGCCCACAGTGCTAATTCATATTAGGCGTTAAAATTTAGAAATGGGAGGAGTTTACAAATTAACTAACGAAGCAAATGATGATTATGATCATTGAAAAGCATATTAGATTTAAAAAGTAGGTCTGCTCCTCATATTGTTCAAAAAAGTAAATGTTTCATACGTAACAATTTAATTTTGTAAGACGTAAGAATATAATTTTGTAGGGTAAGAGGCTACGACGCATATTCATCGATTTAAGAGTACCTCCATTTGAGGATGAATGCAACACTAGACTAAACTAAATATCAACCGACCCACAGAATAATGCTCTAATATTTATTTTGAATTACGTATTTTCAAATGTTCTGGAAATATTTAGAAGGTTTTTCAATTTTTCTTTTAATTTTTCATTGTCTACTAGGTAGATCCATTTGGATTGTGATATTAATGACCATTTCTTTTCTCACTCCACCCAGTAATGTCGATTGAATTCTTCAAATGCTTATTTACATCGAAGTTCAAAATTTCGCAAAGGACTTCTGTTGAATAAAGAATACCATAAAGATGGAACAAGGAAATTGTTCCACTTGAGGATTAGTAAATAGAAAGATACCGCCAGGTTTTATTGGACACGGAGTATATAGAAAACGTTTTTTCCATACATTTTATCACGTCCTCAACTTTCAACGCCAGATATTTTAAAAATCGAAACCAAACACAATCAGCAATAGCTACTAATACGCCTGTATCCGAAATTAAAAATCGCAATACACCTTATGCCCAAGAAGTCTTTTGATAATACAAGAGACAGCACTAACTATCCAATGTGTTGACGGAGAAGCATACGTATATACGATCGGTGGGTACAACGGTAGTTGTATACCTTTAAGAAATAAGCTTTAACTAAACTATGAAATAAAACTTTTAGGTCACAAATCTATAAAATATGCATACATAGGTATGCTTAGAAAAGATTAAAGTTTGGCTATAAATAAAAAAGGATCCGTAAGTTATAATGGAGAAGAGAAGGGGACGAAAGGGTGAACGTTAAAGGCCCAAATATACGTCGTACAACCCTTTAAATATTTCACAAACCGCCTATTTCCATAGGACTTTTGGACAGCGTTAGAGCTTCCTTTTGCGAATCCCCCTTTCCAGGTTCCCCCATTCACGAAATAGCCCTATCCTTCTACGTATTTCTCTCATTGATACTCTTTCCACCATAATTCTCGCCTCCTTATGTGTCGATTCAAAACATTCTAATATTGAAGTGAAACAGGCGATTGAGATGAAACTGGAAAATGATTGATGCACATTTTTCCCATTAAAACTTTTCTGAAATCCAAAATGTTTCATCGGACATTCCCAATGAAATGCTTTACCTATATTTTTTCCAAATTTGGTGCTCGTAAGCATAAATAATCGTATTCATTAGAATTTACTTTTATTTAACAAAACATTGCAGCCAACCTCTTTAAAGTAATCGTGGATGGTGTTACTATTTGGACGTTATTCACTGTGTTTAGACAAACTGAAATTTCTTCCTTCGAACCTGTCTCGTATAGGTACGTCGGACGTTCTTCATCTTCGCGTGCAAGATGTCTTGGACGGATCCTAATTTTCGTGGTTGTTTGCTTATTTCGTTATCCTAATCAAACAAATCGTCCAAATTCGGATGATATAACCCGATAACAACCTGAAATCGGTTGTGCCACCCATTAGATAAATAATTGCATCTATATAGGCTCGATGGCAATGGGTCGTAATAGCTCCACAGTTCCAGAAGGAAGAACGGTGTAACTGCATCCCAGAGAGGTTATTGGTATATTTTAATAATAGAAATGTACGGCTTGGAAATATATATATATATAATCAACACGATTGCTACATATCAATACTATACTTCGGGAAGACGCTTGAGAATGTTTTTGGAAAAATTAAATTAGGATAAGCACTATCTACCGTGGAAAAGTGTGAAAGTGTTTTGCTTTAATGAGTTAAAAAATAAATTCAATACATGGTTATTCAGATGATTAAATCCTCTCCTCAATCAGAACTCCTAGGGGAACCGAACCTAGGATAATTACTTACCAAACTGATAAATAAATTGGCTGATTTCGATGGATGCGTGTATTCCAAATGCTTAAAGACGATAGACTGCTATAAAATTACTCTCCTCAATCGCGAATCAATACAACTTATTAGCAACGCAGAATCTTTTTTTCCCCACGCTTTTTTTCACTCAGGACATTTCAGAATTAGACGAAAAGAACCAAGTTAACTCAGGTACAGATGACTAACGCAAGTGGTGGTCCACCCGACACCAACCTGAATCCAAATATTTTTCTTCGTGAAACATATGAGGATGATTATACGGTACGAAAAAGTATGGTGACCCTATAAAATATCACAAATCGTCCCGTAGGAGCGTAGGGAGTCATGTTTTGCGAGCACATGGAGTGGAGAATAGCGAGCATCTTTAACAGCCATATACCACCAGATTTTGGGCTAACACAGGAGTGGGATTTTGAAGGTCCCAGTGACGCAGTTGAGCAGGCGAACCAACGACGCTCCCGCAGTTGCTTGTCGCTTGGGTCTACATTAATATGGCCTTGAGCCGGCGATAGTTCGCGATCACTCGGCTTCGCTGCTCCGACGACGGCAGTCGACTCCGGATACATCTACTTTACGCCCGTGACTGTGCTTGGGGACACAGCGGCAGCGGTGGCACATAATTAGGTAAGTAAACATTCAAATATTTTTTTTTATTCCAAAGCCCCACAGAGTGCATTTCTTTATTTCTACGTTTATAAATATTTTCGGATCAACTGGAAGAGAATTGAACATTTCGTTGTTGTGTTGGTGATCATTGACCATTAATTAATAATGACGGTCACATTTATTGAATTATTGTCCAAGACAAACAGTTACGCAAAAACATTCAGACCACAGCAGTATTTAAAATCGAATGTGTTTATCGATACAGCATCACCGAAGATGCCGCCAGCAAGCCTATGGTCTTATTTAGGAGGCATTTGAGTATTAAGCAAAGCAGCCAATTTATTCCCTCGCCAGTGGCAGAAAATTCTAAAACCACCACAGCGTTTAAATAAATGTAAAAGTTTCCCTAAAAGCTATGCGGAATAATCTGTCACACGCATAAATTTAGAGCGTAATTTTATCACAGCGATCCCCCAATCTATTCTATAGCACCTAGGCAATTGAAACCGCAATTAAAATTCAAAAATACGATTTGTATTATCATTGAAGACATGTATATTACTTTTATTATTAATAATAATATTTTCAGCACCCCAAATTTCCTAAACTGTGATGCCTGCAAATTTTCTTCTGAAATCGTTCCTTGAAGCGAATCAATCACCCTCGATTACACTGTGAGTAAGCCTTTGCTTATTGCGATCTTTGCATACACTTGTTAGACCTGCATGGGTGAAAAATATGGTGGAAAACATACCTATCCTCACAAAACTCCAAAATGTAGTGACTATCACTTACCTTACATTTAGTTATGCATTTTCTTTCAAAAGGTAACTACTTGCATTTTAAAACATTTATTTTATGGTTATCTTTTTAAAGCAAATATTTTCTCCCAATCCTTCCGCATATGCGGCAAAATCATTCCATGGCAGATATGAGCGGTTTGGCTAGTTTCCACTCCTTGTGGTAGTTGATAGAACGATCGAACCCTTTTCCATAGTAAAATCTTGGAAAACGTATCATGTTAACATGTTTACTTCATCCAATGAAACCTACCACCATAAGTGGTTTGCATTAAGCGTGGTTGAAATATGAGATTAGTAATGAGTGATATAGAAAACGTGGGTCATGCGCTGGAGTTCCCCTTGACCGTTTGCCTTGAACGCCCAACCGAGTCCTCCATGCCTCCGGCCGGTCTGTACCCAGTGTCACAACTCAAGGTACAATAAATGTCAGCAAGGAAGCAGGGAGTTCCCCCACACAGAAGTAGTCATCTAACTTTATTCAACTGCCCCAAACGCGAGCTTGAAGTTTTCGAAGGCACTCTGGCTTCTTGCTTGTTAACGTCTCCTCAAAGACTATGGTTGACGTCACCGCTAAACACTGATCTGAGAAAGAGGCTCGTTGAGGCTAGCACGTCTGTTTAGAATGAAGTGTCATTCCAACTTCATTGATCAACGAAATTTTATTAGAAGTAGACAATTCAAATCCTTTAAGCATTCTTATGTTCAAAGTCTTTTGAGTTGTGCATTGACTACATTTAAATATCCTGTGTTAAGTACTCAACCATTTCCCAATAGAACTCTTAATGACATTTATTTTAATTCTGACTGATTTCCAAATAATAACTTTTAGTCAAAGCATTTTACCTACCATTCAAAACTGTTTCCATAGTATATTCACCAAATTTACCATCCACCACTCCGCTCTCCTGGGATAGCACACTGAAATAAAATCAGCCCTCCCGCTTTGTACAAGTAAGTACATAGGTTCGCAGCAGGTGTCCCTGATATTCTTAGCATTTGATAACCACCAAACAGAAAGGTAATCTTCTCTCAATAAAAGACAACTTTCGCCGTACACGATGCATTGGTCGACGTAAAAAATTTGTTGGCTAGCCATTATCAATTCTTATGTCAATTATGCTGCGAGGTTAAAGAAACTAAAATTACGTTTCCGGCCCGACTTTGCGGAATTACTTCATGACTATGACGGGGAAAATTATTTATAACACTGCGTTTCCAAGCATAAAATTTAATCGATGTCCATGGGATTCGTTGCATCGTGATATGATTCCTGATCAGGATCTGATGATGTTACGCTGTAACCAAGCCATAGTCGATGATAATTTGTAAACGTGGAACCACAGGTTTATTATTCAATTTTTTCCACCATAACCTATACTGTATGGTGCTAACAGTGCCCTATGCTCAATATTTATTGGGAAATATATACGAAAAAGGTATCAACTCGGAAAATGGTTGGATAGATGAGAAGGTAAAGCTCACCTCGAGCTAAGCCATACGGCGCGTGAAATCGCGCGCACAGTAAGAGGGACGGCTCCTTTTTCTGCACCGTTTATGATTTCCAATCTGTATCCCCCAAGAATAATAAGGTACTTAGTCACGCATTCGTTTTTCTTACGGCATATCAACCACAGCTTATTTTTCGTTTACATGACCATTCGATAGTCCACGAATTACCACTTTGATTTTAGATGGGGCTGTAGAAGGGCATCACCCGAGATTTGAATTCGGGAACCTACATTTAGTAGCCCAACGCTCTGCCCAATGGACTACCACTCCCTCAACGCCTACTTGTCAAGCATCATGTCACGGATAGACCGAAAACCGGTTAAACAAAAATTATTTGCAGACGAGCATTTTGGGCCACCTTTAATTGAATTGCCTATTTTGAATTTAAATCCGTTTCTTTCAAAGAAGCTGCGGAATCTCCTATCCTTCAGAAAACGTGCAGCTCGGCACGTATCACATTTGAAAACCATTATCTCATTTTTTCCTCAGGCGTAAGTACGATTCAGCCTGGCGCCTTGAAACTCAAGAAGTCACACCAAACTACGTAGCCATTGTAACAATAGAGGCGGACGAAATAACTACTTAAAAATTATTTTAACTTACTACTACTTAAAAGTAAATTATTTTCTCCATACCTATAGTAGCACTACTTTAAAACCAAATCAAAATCACAGTAATCAACCCGAGGTCAATTTCGTATGTGAGGACATTGGATTGCACTTTTTTCAGTTCATTCCAATGCCACGAGACTAGCCACACATTGGAATGCAGATTTAAATATAAATACAAGAGCCTTTGGAGGCATTGAATCTATTCACACTGTGGGATCATATGCAGGTAAATACATGTATATACCTATTTAGGTAGTAGGAATATAGGCAATACCTATTATTATAAGTTAATCAATTTTTGTGGAATTAAGGTGGGCAGCTACTTTCCCTGTACGGACTGTGATTTCCCAGGATGAACTGGTACCCGAAAA
>LYUA01000035.1:1733904-1748912 GCA_002093875.1 Calopteryx splendens | reverse complement strand
CTTTTATTATGGAAAGATTCCACCAAGTACGTACCGAGTCACTTAGTTATAAGATATAAGTAGACTGGAGGGATAAGAGACATTCGGAACCGATAAATGTCTCCGACTGCACGGTTGAGGGTTCACCGGAAATAGTGTCAGAATCGCATACCACTACCAAATCACATTTATCAACCCGAAGGTTGATTTGATGGGCTTAGTGTTGAGTGAGGGTAGAGCTTACCCAACACTAAGTCCAATGGAGTATGAAATTCGCATTCAAGGTAGAGTGGCCAGTTCATTTCCCAGGAAGACCTGGGACCAAAGACCAAAAATCACACAGCTTGGGTGAAGCTGAGGGTGTCCAGAGGCGTCTCCAGGAATCGAACCCGGACTCTCCAGTTAGTAGCTCAGTGTTCTACCCACTGTAAAACCACGCCCCTTCCACCGGCGAGAGTAGCAGGTGGAAAAATAGGGTGGGTAGTAATAGGCAGAGTTTTAAGACAGGGTTGTGCGTTAAGATCCGTGATTTTCAACGTATATGTCGAGGAAATGCATAGAGGCAGGCATTGGAAGGACCAGAGGTTAAAGCAAGTATTGAACTGATCAAGACAGATTTGCGGACGACCAAACGTTAGTTAACCAACCAGCCGAGGGATCACAGTCATTGACGAGAGCACTACAGAGCCAGTGTGATAGGTATGGAATGAAAATCAACAAGGAAAAAATGAAATTAGTGAAGTTCTCAAGAAATAGGAATTCAATATGAACAAGAATATAATTCAATATAATACATGGTTAAGGGTATACGCTTGAGCAGGTAGAACATTTGAGCTATTTAGGAAGTACTTTAAACGAAGTTGTGCAATGTGGTAAGGATATAAAAAGGTTTGAACTAGTTACAGAAGCTTACACAAAGAGGAGGAAACTTATGATAAGAATCCGAGGGAAAGATACAAAGAAAAGACTACTGAAGACATTGATATGGAGAGAGGTTTTTTACGACTCGAAAACTTGTACGTTCAGGCAGGAGGACAAGCACAGGTTGGAGGCATTTTAGACGTGGGTTTGGGGAAGAATGGAAAAAGTGAAAAGGACGGAAAGGAAAACGAGCGAAGAAGTTCTGGCCACGGTAGGGGAGGAGAGAAGGTTATTACAAGAAATCCAGGTAAGACAGGAAAAATGGATGCAGACCGTAGACAAGTTGGATGGAACGAAGGGGGGCTGAAGGAATGAGGAATTGAGGAATGATTGTTGTAATGTAGGTTAAGGCGATGTTAGTGTTGTGTTAGTCAGATAGTAGTTATTCATGCATCAAACAACTTAACTAACCGGTAGAGTGCCATTGATAATAAATGAAGTTAAGCCTAACAATTATTCTCTTTTTTTCTCTCAACAGGAAACCATGGGTCTCCTCGGCATGGAGTGGAACTGGATGGACGTGATGGCCACCATGGGCATCATGTTCATCTTGGCATTCATATGGTATGCTGTGTTACCGATGGCTTACTGGAAGCGGCGAGGTGTTCCAAGTGCTTCTGCAGTGCCGTTCTTCGGGAGTTTAACAAACGCTGCCTTTCTTCGTAAAGCCTTGGGAGAGGTCATGGCTGATATATATCGAGAGGCCGAAGGAAAGAAATATGTGGGATTTTTCAAGTTCTGTCAGCCGGCAATTGTTCTCCGGGACCCCGAGCTCATCAGGAACGTGCTCACAAGGGACTTCTCCCATTTCAGCAGCAACGACGTACACGTAGACAGCCCTAATGACATCCTATCTGGCAGGCATCTTTTTGTCATTAGTGGAGAACGCTGGAAGAAATTAAGAATGGTCCTTTCTCCCGGATTTTCCTCCGGAAAAATGAAGGCAATCTATCCACTTATAGGAGATGTATGCAACAGCCTAAGAGCATACCTGTCGAAGCATTCTGATGCCTCTGGATCAGCCGGCTACGAGGTGGAACTCAAGGAACTATGCGCACGCTACACGACGGACGTGGTCGCTTCCGTAGCGTTCGGTTTACAATGTGATGCCATCAACAATTCCGAAACAGAATTCAGGAAGATGGGAAAGAAGTTCATGGAGCCCTCTCCAATTAACGCTCTGTTGTTTCTCATCCTATTTGAGCTTCCGTGGCTTAATAAGTTACTCAAAATACCCTTCGTTCCCGTTGACGTTGCTAACTTCTTCAGAAATGTAGTGGCAAGCGTGGTGGAACGCAGAGAAAAAGATGGGACCCATCGCAGAGACTACTTACAGGAGCTGATAGACTTGTGGAAGGATGGGAAGTTGGACGTAGACAAAAACGATGAAGATCCCAAGATGGAGAGGGAGGGTAAGTCTTCTAATGTTATGAATTTTTTAAACTACTTTTCTATCTCAAGCAACTGTCGCGTACCTGACACATTTCACGACGAAGGCTAGAATACGACAATTAAATCAGACAAAAATAGTCATATCTTTCAATTCATCAATCCAAAATCACGCGGTGGTGAATTGGGGACTTTAATGAACTTCTGGGCCAAAATACGATGACGAAAATATACCCTTTTTGGGGAAATCGTGTTGACATTTATCTTTTCTATGCTATCAAAAGGGCAAAGAAGAATGTAGATAGCTATCGTAGGTATGTAAAAGATAAGACATCACAAAAAATATTCGGCCGTGATACAGCGAAGTGCCTACTTAAAAATTTATCTTATCACGGGTGTAACTTTTTGTGTGTATTGAAGAAAATATAGCCCTGTTATTCAAGGAGTTTCAGACTTCTTGCCATTTGTAAGATAAGTTGGACTCTATCCAGAACTATAATACTCACCTAATGCCTAATTGATAGTGCTTATTTTTTCTCAAAATCATCAAAACTTTAGAGAAGCCAAAAACGGTCAGAGGTTTCCACATTACTGTTAAGAGTTGAGAGCTATAGCATGTTATATGAAGCAGAGGAAATGGATCTTATTTTTCATAAACTTATGCTGGAAAGTAGCCGACTGATTCTAGAAAGCAAATTAACCGTTAAAGCACTTTTTTAAATCTTTACCAAAGTGATGAGTGATTGATATTGGAAGACATGACTTTAAATCAGGGTCGCTAACATTGATTTTTGAGAAAGGGATTATCAATCATTATTTCATCAGTAACTAAATTACAACAGGAAACTAGTTTATGAACTACACTCTACAGCCCAACTTTAATTTAAAGGAGGTAGAAAAAAGAGACCACTATGACGTATGATGTTTACCTACATTAGTTTTAGCTCACAAGCTTTTGAACATATTGATATAAAAAACGATAAAGAATCTCAGAAGTAACTTAAATAAACTCAGGAACAGATTTACCGAAGGAAAATTTAATTTGTGGTGAATAATATGGAACACCATTTTTCTTTCCACTAGGTAGTTAACGATTGTTTGGATTTTTATAGTCATTAGAGATTCTACTGCCAGGGCAGCAGCGTTTATCATTTGGTATAGTGTCACTATACTGAATTTGGCGATTAGTATTCGGTTTGAATTCCAATGTAGTTAGTAAATTAAAAAGAGATAGCAAGATATTTCATAAATGAGGAAATTTTTCTGACCGTCATATCCTGGGTCTAATCAGAGAGCCAGGGTTTTCTTGTGGCACACTTTTTAATATTCTTATACCTTAATAGAAACAGAAAATATAATGGATTACTTAATATAAATGCAGTACTAAAATATATGATAATTTCGCTTTCATAAAAGTTTACAAATGTGTCAATAATATATTTCCAATAAGCCGATTTCATGGACACTAGGACATGTCTCGGGTACTTTAACATGCTTAAAAAGAGTAGCTATGGTACGAAACCTAAAGGGGTGACCATGATGGAAAATAGCATACTTAATTGATGAGGAATAGGAGTTAGGGATATATTATTGAAAATTTCAGAGGAATGCTCAGTAATGTGTGTTGTTTTGATTTACATGATTAGGTGAAATTAGTCTGAGTAAATCATTTATCTGGCGGCTGGAAGAGAGAAGATCAACACTGAAATGAACTAAAATTATGAGCGTTGGATTTAATAAGTTTTTGGCATGATTTAATACAGTATCAATAAGCTTCAATATTGAACTAGAAAACAAGCTAAGCATCCTCACGGAGACTGATAAAGCGAGTAAATCAGTCATAAACTAAAATCCCGTAAATAGTTTTACAAGCGACTGAAAGGTCCAGGTAGATCCTTTAATTAGATAGTAAATCTGGGCACCATTACTTATTACACTCAGCGATTCTTTCCACGCGACTATGACATCAACTTCAGGCGAATGAAGCAGAAAATACTTGAAAACATAGAGGGGTTGAGAAATTTTGGATTCCAAGAAAGCCATTGTTTAGAAACACAGATAGTGCAAAATGTGTGGATTACCTCTTACAAAAACATCATGTTCATTCAATTTTTCTTGGTGTACTGAATCCTTAAAAACATGGCCGATAAATACACAGCAAATTTGGGACGGCTTCTACAATTAAGATAAATTATGATTTTTAGCCTGGACTGAAAACGTCCAATTATTCTTAACATTGATTGCATCGATGGTAAATGATGCACGAGGAGTATTTTTTTCGGGGCCTATGAAGTAGTACTGGAATTATCAGAAATATTTACACTTTTTCAGAGTATTCCACATAAGAAATGAGATTCACCAGTATGGAACATTTTTTTAGGCGTGCCATTAAAATGGACCATCTTTTTCGGGACTTGGAAATATTGCTGTGCAAGCACCAATAGGCCAATCTTCGCTGTTTACCAATTTCTCTTTAGTTGCCGGATTAGCAGAATTTCTTGCCTCATGGGCTGTGTTCTTCGATATCTCTGCAAGCGGGCGTTGTAACAAATTTCACAAAGAAAATAAATCACGGCCTAGGGGCGGCGGGATTTTCAATTGGCATGATTCAAGAGGAAGTAGATCGGCCGACAACACGTTGAGATAGGACTTGATTGACGTTTATTAGTCTTTGGTCCTCTCATTTCTCTATCGTGATCTTTTTTCCGGATATTATTTTTGAAATGTGGCCAGAATTTCAGACCAAGAATAATTTGGGTAGAACGAGACCCCTTACTACTGCAAATTGCACATAGACTTACAAAACGTGGGCATTTTGGACGCCACTTTCCTCTGTCTATTAAAAAAAAGAGCATAACCAAATATACGACACTGACTCGCAGACACTCATAAATGACGATTCCCGGAATGCTGAGCACATATAACAGAGAATAACTGCATGCCAAGGGGGAATAAGATGAATTTTTCCGTCATTTAGGTATATTTCGCAGGAGCTATAGACTTAAACCAATACCACGCCAAGTTATCTTCCTAGTTCTCCAACTACACTAAATACCTATTATTCAGGAAAAAGACGAAAAGAGTTTTGCATCAAGTTACTTAATAACACGAATCTGCTTCAGCTCTTTTTTTGACCCAAGGGACCCAAGGAATGAATATGAAAAGTTGACCATTTCCATTTCCCGAAGGCTTCATTTGGCTAACCTACAAGAAGAGAATGGTCTCTCAATGCAGGATACTCCGATCCGCATAAACCCCAAAGAGTAAGGAGAGGCAGCCGATTCTCCACTCTACTCGTAGTGTAACTCTAAGCTCTGTTCGCGGTGCCATGTAGAGGAAAGAGACATTTCTCCTGAAGAATCCGAGGCCTTAAATTAAAAGAATACAGTTAAATCCCTTGTCATGACTTTTGCTAATACAACACATGCCTACACTTTCTAACCCCTACCTGCAATCACTGGATGAAGACTCAACTAGAACTAGTGACCCTAAATGCTTTCACGACGGAAGCTTGTATATTCCTATTTCGATGTGGATCTGTCACTGCAGGGGATGCATATATAGCTGCCAATAAAGCATCATCGCCATTCAAGACCAAGCGATGAAAGTCAAGTAGGTTCAATTAAATACACTCAACCTTCAAGTGAGTCCGGGAATTCACGTCTCACTTTGGAGTCCCTTCTATATGTGAAGGATTTTCAATCCCGACGGAAAACATCACGACAACCCGATCTGTAGAGAGCAAATCAAATCAGACGTCCAACATGTAAGCACAATGAGATAAATCCGAAAAATAACACCGATCCGTCAATGACTAATAACCAAACAGGGACGTGACATATTTCAAGGAATTATTATAAAATGTGCGTGGATGAAAACAGGTTGCAATGAGGAAATACTATAATAACTTTAAGCAATCAAGGTAAATCAACTAACCCTTAGGGCCGCCATTCGTCGCCAAAATGTGTAGAGTTAAAACATATATTGAAACGAAGACATTAAAATTTCGTTCATCATACAGGACAGGGAGGGTTCTTATATACACCCTTTCCCACATCAATATTTTTCATATCAACAAACCTAACATAATGAATTGTTTGCTACAGGACTAATTAATAACAGCACACAAGAATCATAAATGTTACTCACCAGTTAGAATCCTTCCGCCTCACTTGAACGGACAAAGCGTCTGAGCATTCTTTCGATATATAGTGTAGAACTTTCAACTCCAGGTCACTGACACATCATTAAATATTCAATATCTGCAGTAGGGAAGCGGTAATCCAACTGATTGAGTGATCTAGTTTGGAAAGAGAGGAGACAAAATAATAGAGGTTCAGGATGTAAATGCAAAGTAGTTTTAATATAAAGAAAATAGTTTTAATTTAAAAAAGAATGCGGAATTAGAGTAAACTCATGTATTATTCTAGCGAGAGTAATTGAATAATGAGAGAGATTACATTCGCATTTCTGATTAGTGCAATAAAACGTTGTCTAAGCCCATAGGAAATGAAAACAACGAATCGGCGAATAGCGAAATCCAATGGTAAAAGTGACAACGATACAGAAAAGCACCTACTTGGGGATGATAGCGATGATATTTACATCACGCGTGGCTGAATGATGATAAGCAAGCATTTCCAGAAAGGGAGAGTGCGATTGCCTAGCAAGCAGTAGAGCATAAGTTCATTCTTTCATTATAAAATACTTTTATACTCTCATTTCGATTTGAAGGACAGATACTATTCGTGAATATCATAAATATAAACACAAAATTGAAAATATTTATTTACAATCGAAAACACTATAACTTAAGATTTAAGGAATAATATTTAAGTTTTAATAGGTTTCAAAAATACAAAAGTGTAATTTCACCCAAACCGTATCCTGTGTCAGCATAAAAAATATAAGCTGTAACGTGATATGTTTCATTTTACAATATTGAATTATCTTCGTGACTTTCCAGCAAAAATACTAAAGGAAAGCAGAAAGGAACTCGACGACTTGACAGCTCAAGCTCTTGGTTTTTTCGCCGATGGATTTGAGACCTCCTCCATGCTGCTAGCATTTGCACTCTTCGAAATGGCACACAACAATGACATCCAGGACAAACTGAGGACGGAGATAGAAACCAAGAGGAAGGAGCATGGTGGTACAATAACTTATGAAGCGCTCCAGGAAATGACGTACATGGATATGATTCTCAAAGGTAAAATAACCAATCACATTCCATGCTATCTATTAAACATGAGATTGAAACATTTCTATCGGAAGTTTATATTTATTTTTAATATAATATCTCTAGCTCTAACTCTATTGTAATGTGGTTACAAAATTCGGTGACAATAGGTTCCACTCTGCATCCAGCACAGAATTCAAAAAAAGATTTTATATTATTAAGATATTCTAGGGCATCACTGAAACCATACTTTAAAGATAAATTGTGACAGAAATAGCCATACTAATACTCGTAAGACAACAAATTAGGAGTAAAAAAGCATGGATGAATAAAGCATCTTGTCCAGGTATCTACTATTACCCAGTTTAAAATGCTCTAATTTATAGTCTCCCACTTCGATGGTAAAATATTCCTATATTTTGAGAACTTATTATTTTCGTTTTCTGGTGACTAGCCATCATCCCATACTTCATGTGTTGATACTGTAACCCACTCGACACTAACTGAAATCCCTTGATTGTCTACTGCTAACTAAAGCTTGACTATCTGAAAATCTTAATCAACTCCCCGCGCACCTTCATTTCAAACCCATTCCAACGTTAAGATTTCCTCAAAATTTAAGTTATATCCCACTGGCGATAACAGACAACCCAATGTTATCCCGGTTCTCTATCTGCTCTCCAGACTTGTGCGTCTGATTCATGAAGAGGTTTCACATAAGTCGTTCATCTCTTTAATATCCTCCTGCAATACTTTCACTGCTTCGTCCAAAACTGAAGACTGTAGTCTCTAACCCCACGGAGTAAAGGAAGAAATTCTGCTTAAGTTTTCATTGCTACTACAGCGTCAAGTGTTCCTCTTCCCTTCCTTAAAAAAACTGATATTTGCCAAGGCAGTTGTTTCCCCTGTTATACAATGCCTTAATGACGACTCACAACTACCTTTGGCGCGAGAGAAATTAAAATTATAGTCCCATAGTCCTCACATACTGGCTATTTAATATTTTTCTGGTTGAGGATTAAAACTGACTCCATGAAGTCATCTGGTTAAAGTCCTTTCGCATAAACATTACGATGAAATGCGAAAATATATTCCTTTCATTTTTTTCTAGACTCTTTAATAATTTGGTGATATTATTATCCATATCTCACTTTAATGTCTTGTCGGATTTTTTCTATCACGTTATCCAGTATACCTGGCCATAAGTCATCTTTATCCACATCTCATTTTCTTTCTTTTTCAAAACTTCCTGGGGTAATCTTCTAACACATAGTTCTATATGTTCGTTTCACCTTCCCTGTTTCTCTCTTGGTTACATTAATAACTTTTCTGTCTAATCCATTAAGGCCAGTACACTTTTTTCTTTGATTCCCTCACCTTCTTATGCAGTGCATCCCTCTTCCTTGGGAATTTCTCCACATCATCACTCTACAATTTCCACCTCGTATCCTTCACGGTATTGATTTCTCGACAATGTTTATTATAAAATTATCTGTGCATTATTCTCTCTAGCTACGCCTAAACACTCTTCCGTTTCGTCTTCTCTTCTATCTTCCTAATTATCTCTCTTCTAATCTATGGTTTCCTATTTATTTCCCTATTTGCCATAGCCACTGCTTCTTCTGCATCATTCATCCCTCTGTATGCCTGCCTCTGCCTCTTTTACCCTCATCCTATTAGTCTCAATTCGAATTTTATCCAATCCTGATTCCTGGTTTTCCTTCGTTACCGTTCCCATTGATGCTTTAACATTTAACTTTCGCACATTTTAATAATTTAGAATTTTAATCTCAAAAAAGCTAAATTATGTCCTCGATTTGTACCCGCGGGAATGGGATATAAATGACAAGCATATTTAATGAAGTAGTTAAGGTCTTTTTTTCGGAAACCTTATGATAATTTACATGATATTACACACACGCTTACATATGAAGTGATTTTTAGTTTAAGGAATATAAATATGAAAGTAAATAGGAAATACAATGTTTTCTCGATAGACAAGACGCCTATTTTCGAGAAGAGTTGTTACTAATTTCCCCTAATTTACCCGGAAATTTGAAGTACATAACGAAAATAATTATAAAATCAAAAGAAACTCTATTCATAATAATGCTACAACTTTTTTAAAATAAAATAAATTGACCGAATTTTTATTTCTAAGGCACATGAAAGCACACCCCTTGCGGTCAGTTTAACTGCACTCTTCATATTCAGTGAGAGGAAAGACTATTCTGAGTAATATATTTTCAAACTAGATATCCCAAATGTATCCCAGAAATAAGTTAAATTAAATCAGTAAAAAGTCACAACACTTTCTCAGGCCATTCCAATGGGCGATTGTTTAAAAATAATTGTATATATTTAGTAAATTAACTATAGGGTCTCGATGAGGGATATTCATCGCGAGCGACCATTACCATAATTAACTCGATGGATAACGAAAAGTACTGTTAAGCTTCACGCCATGGAACACAACATAACGTGATTCTTGGCGCTAAAACGAATCACTGAAGTTGGGACGCAAGATCCAAGATCAACTGCAACGAATAAAATGGCGTTATGGGTACCTACCGACAGCGATAACGCACAAAAAAGATTTGTGATTGTGACCAATAATCTAGTATGCGCAAGGGTCAGTTCATTCTGGTTCAATGAATTATTCATTACTAAATCATGCATAGGTATTTACAGGCGCTTTCTGAAATTAATGGTTAAGATTTTCATTCAATAGAGGATGTGCGGTGCGGCTGTCTTCGAAAGTTATTGAAAATTGCATCAAATCTAATGCCACGTCAATGCTATGCTTAGCATTAGATACTTACTATATACTATGGATATTGCTATTTGGATCTTGTTTTGCTATGAATATTGCTACTTCCTCCAAAAGCATTAAGGTAAAATTCATGACAAATTGAAATGGTGCACTTCAAAGCCTGGTGTCTGAGGAATGCAAAACCTAGTTTAAAACGTAATAACGCTCAATCATTTTGCGACATAAGGTACGCTTACAAAAATCAAAAAGGTGAATAACGCAGCAATATTTTTTAGATTCTTTTTGCAAGTGAGAAACTTAAAAATAACCATTAATTTAGGAAATAAAATTTATACGGAATTTTTAGCACAATTTATTGCTTGCCAGGGGCGTGGTAGTCCTGTGGGTAGAGCGCTGAGCTACTAAACGGAGGGCCCTGGTTCGATTCCGGGTGACGCCTATGGGCACCCTGAGCTTAACCCAAGCTGTGTATCATTTTCGTCTACCAGGTCATCCTGGAAGCCGCAGGCGACACAGGGATAGGAACTGACCCCCTACCGTGCGAATTTCACACGCCATTGGACTTATTGTTAGTAATGGGTGAGCTCAACCCCCACCAATCATACCAACCTTGGGGTTGATCAGTGATTTAATTGCTTCCCTGCTCCAGAAAAATATTGAAGCATCTACTTAAACCGTAGCGGTGGTAGCTTATAGAGCACAACTCTTGACTCCACGAAGACAACATTTTAAGTTAATTCTCTTGTTAGAGAAGTATTGTAATGAAGCTTATATGTATGCAAAGTTATAAATTAAGAGCCTCTTTATTATTTTTAGAGCACAATTTAACTCTAAAGGTGATATCCAAATGAAAATTTCTGCTTTCATTGTCTACACCAGAGACCTTAAGGAAATACCCACCTGGGCTCTTCATCACGCGCATCTGCACGCAGAGATACTATATGCCCAGCCCAGTGGGAGAGGGAGTAGATGGCGGAATGTGGATTGAAGAGGGCATGCCAGTGGTGGTTCCCATCTTTGGATTGCAAAAGGACCCACAATACTATCCGAATCCAGAAGAATTTGACCCCGAGAGATTTTCCCCGGAATCCAAGCGTGATAAGAACCAGCTTACGTACATGCCATTCGGCGAAGGACCTAGGATGTGCATAGGTAAGTGAAATTTACTTAGGTGTGCAAAAAATGAGACCTGAGGCCCTAAGTGCAACGCGAAAAAATCTCAAGCCTGAAGAAAACTCAAATTGGCTTTAATACTGCAAATACATATAATACTTTCATTGAGTTATAAATACAAGGCAAAGAAAACTACATTTCTGAGAAACTTGAGCTCCTATCATTAATATTTACTTTTTCAGGTAAAATTTTATTTTTTAAATCAATTTAAAAGAAATTAAATTAACCATATGGTTTTAGATATTAATAATATGATTATTGAAATGCATCACCCTGTTTTTAAATCACTGTAATAAAGTATGCTCTTGCAGTTTTTATCTTGATGACAACCGGTGTTGTAAATTTTTTATGAGTTTTAAATGACGAGAATATAATTGATTTTGACTATCTATCTGCAACGGATAAATTACATTAAGACATTTAACTGATTTTTTTTGTTTTCTTCCAGGCAATAGATTTGCATTTCTACAAGCCAAACTGGGAATGGCTACCGTGATGACGAGATTTAAAGTCCTTCCGAACAAAAGAAGCACTGTGCCAATCGTTATCGACCCAAACCATTTCATGATGGCCTCAAAACACGGTCTTTGGGTTTACTTACAAGATCTTGCAGAGTGAAGGGACAAGTCACTATGAGATCAATGGTTAACATATAAACTCAGACGTCAACAAAAATCCAAAAAAATCTTCCTTTATGCTGCAATGATGACCGTCTTGAGCATTGATTAAATTCTGTAAAAATTACTTACGAACATTATCTCAGGCTATAGTAATTATATTGCATTGTTTTCCTTCACTTCACAGCTTTTTATGTATTTTTTAAACATAGAACTTTAATTTTCAATGATAGCGTAGTCCGCGACATGTTTAAATTTTTCTGTGTACTACCTCGCTGGTATCATTCAAGTTTTATCCTTTTTAATGTCCTTACAATGTATGACCCTGGCCTTGACACACTTCAGAGAAACCAACAGTAAAGGCGGTGGTCGATTTTCAGTGAAACATTTTGTACTGCGTAGGCGATAGACAAGTAACGCTTCCAACCATCTCCATCATATTTAGGAATGGATAGATTCAGGGTAGGACTTCCTGAGCATTTAATGAGGAAAATTATTGCCCACAGCTAAAATAAAGAGGGTCATTTCAGAATTTAAGTTTGTTAGGAAACACTTATGGTAGCTCATCTTCCACGAGTAAAGTGCTTCTTTATCTTGAGGAGATGCTTGGCTGTAGCATCTTAGCCTCTTTTTTAACGGATGATAGCTTTTGGGTGTGATGCAAGAGAGGCAGTTTCCTTGCAGTTAAGGAAGGTCAAAGGAGACAATAGTGAACTGAATAAATTGATAAACAAGCGTTCATGAGACTGACGAGCAAGGTTCTCTCGGAGATATAGATTTAATCCATCATCAAAATATTTTACCATACGGTTCACATTACCATAGAATAAGAATTAAATAACATATCCACTCAAATTTTATTGCACGTACGACGAAGTAAAAGCGTAATCTATGATTTCACAAAACCACTGTAACAACATTTAAACTACTATGCAGTTTAACAGTTTTTCGATTGCTTTGGATAATACGCACATTTTGGGTAAATACCAACCATATCTAACTTTTTTGACTAGGATGCCAATGCCAAATGCAATCACAACTGCTCTTTTGTAATATAATAAAAATAAATAAAATGGATTACCTATGACCGACTTCCTTACTTTATTAATTGCGTTTGCCAAATGTTTCGCATGCAGAGAACACCAACGCCTATAAACATGGTAAATTTGTGATTTCATGTTACCATAAGAATGGTCGGTACTTCTTTAAAGGAGCAGCCCGCATGTATGGGGTAACATTTTATGATGAAATGGAAATTGGGGCATAGAATCATGTTCCCTCGGATAGAAGCAACTCAGCTCACTACCTCTCTGCATTCTCCCCGTTCAAAGCCCTAATTTGGGAAGGCAATCCCAGGAGTAGGGATAGAGAATAAGGACGTGGGGGTGGGTTCGCGCGGTCCGGAACAATGAATACACCCTCAATCAAAAGATCAATTACTCAACCCGAAACTATTGGCCAGACATGCGATCCGAGTACGATTGTTACGAGGTTGGCCATGAAGCAGTGAAGATCATGACTATTGCGGTTGTTGAACCCGAGCTACGCCCATGTGGGAACTTCATTGAATTGGCCTTGTACCCATCTTTAGGCGTGAACATTTTCTCTCATTCCACTCCAAGTGACAAAGAGGGCACCATCCCAGCGCACCATCCCACCATCCCACCTATATACAGACTGGGTGAGTAACATTCTAAGCGAACCAAAGTGGGAAGATGAAGGAATTTTGTTAATCGATGCAGGTAGTACATTTAAACCAATCAAAGTGTTATCTGAGATTTGAGAAAAAAATAAAATGAGAATAAACTAATAGCCCTCTTTAGAATTTTTAATCCCAGTCACTCAGCAAGGAATAAAATATAGGAATATCTTCGGAGCACAGAAATTAATTAAAGAAATATAGATACAGAAAGATGCAAAGTATTTCGGCATTTCTCAAACTGTTCTAATGGAGTGTGCTGAGTCTACATGTTCGAATGGAAAAATCAGTTAAAATCCGTATTACATAGAAGCTTGCGTTGCGTTTTCATAATACGGGAAATAAGTTGAATAATTTTTCCCAGGGAAATATGAGGATCGAATAATGGAACCCTTGGACCAATTCGGAAAAGATCCGCTTTGCAAATACATCCCGGCAAATCTAAGTGACATAACATTCTGATTTCATGAAGAAATGGCATAATTATTTACAATGGAGATGGACGAAGAAGAAAGTATTCAATGGAGTATGGAATAGCTAACCAAATAATTTAGGAGTTAAATTATTATGACGATTGACAATAATCAGTTCGTTAGCATTAAAACTTAGTGAGCTCATGTTATCCTAAGTTGAAAGTTTATTATGACCACAGATAAGATGCAAACAAATTGATTAAGAGAATTATGCATTTTAGGTATATTTGAAACTCGTGCACGCTATTAGTCGTATATTATAATATATTCAAATAAACAATACCTACATAGTACAGTTCAAGATGTATTAGGAGCAAATATTCGAAAGAAATTATTCAGTTTATTTCAGAATACTTAAACAACGGAAACACCTAAAATATTGATGACCAAAAAACGTTCAAATAAATAGCTTAAAGAAATGAAGGGAAACACTAATAGGGTATCGGCGTCGTAACCCGTAATAATGGCATTGAAACTCGTGCTACTCCTACGCGTCAAACTTCCATGGTGTGTCACTCCAAAGCGACTACCAGTCAAGGCCAGCTGCGGTGAGGTCACGACTCAAATTATGATGTTTCAGCCTAAGCTCGTGATGAGTTAATGATCAATGAACTCTTTATAATCAGCTCGGTAGGCGGAATTTGGGATACTACTGGCGAGTTCAACATTGAGCCGCCGTGACAAAAATTAACTATACTCAAGTAATAAGAATATGTGTGCTTTAAGGTGTCTGTATCGATTTTTGAATGTGTGTAAATTTCGATTATATTAGGTAAATATATATATATATATATATATATATATA